>JAODPA010045367.1:0-32784 GCA_025585075.1 Nepenthes mirabilis | reverse complement strand
GAGAGAGAGAGAGAGAGAGAGAGAGAGAGAGAGAGGCAGTCTTATTTTTCCTATTGATAAAAGTTAACTTGGGTGGCAGCATTTATGGAACCCTGAGCTCGTGGACTTTCTATTCTTGAGTATTCAGATGAAGGAGGTTGCTTTGACCCTTGAATCTTTTTCTCAATGAACAATCATTCAATTGTTATCATCAGGAACTAATTCAGAGAGAGCAAGAAGGATATCTGGATGAAGGGTTTCTTTCAGAAGTTAATGCACAATTACGGAAAGTGAGTATTCTACTGCTTATGTGGGCCTGCCTTTTCTTTTTCTTTTTTTCAGTGGACTCAAAAAAACATACAGAAAATTGGGCTAATCAACATTCCAGGTTGACAAGAATGCTAGGAGTACCCTGAACAACTTGTAATGGCATATAGAATACTTACTCCACCTTTAAATTGAAACCAACTCACGTGTTGTTTGTGTGCTTGACCTCTCAATTTTTATAGATATATGTTAATATTTTCCTGTGTTAATATTATTTGGATACACTTACCCCCAAAAAAATTGTTTGGATACAACTCACACTCATATATCCCTAAGTTTTCCATCTGTTGAACATTTTGACAAATGGCATACGCCACTAGTTTCAGGTTCCATCACTTGAGCATCACCAAGAGACTTCTTATTCTTCATCATTTTCAGGCTAAAGAAGATGGAGACAAGCCTGGACTTGAGGCTATGCTGCAGAAGGTCTTGCAACTCTATGCTTCTAGAATTCTCTCCAAACGGAGTTATGCGAAGAAAGGTACTTTTGCAAATTTTGAGTTGCAGCTGACCCAAAAACTTCTGCTAATAGCAAAATCTTTACAAAACATTTGTTGCTAGGAATCTAGCATGATATATGCTTATTTTGCATTTTGTTCCATCTGTACCTATCACATGAAGTCAGGATTTTCTCCAACCTTCATCCTTACCCATGTCAAGACTGTGCCCTGTTGTCACCTCACTGTAATGATCTGTGGAAGAATTGAACTCTAAGGGTGGGGATAGGCGGTCGGTATTTGTTATTCCTGATACCCAACTTCCCCGCATTGACATGAAATTGGGGCAAAGTCAAACCATCTTTGTTGTTTCTGATGACGTCAAAAGTACTGCATTTGGTTACTTATTTCCCAACTTGTTATAGCGGTGTCTAAATGTCCAAGGCTGTGTGTATGTTTGTGATGCAGGAAATGAAGTCTTAAAAGCAGAGCAGTTTCTTGAGATGGTGATTAAAGGTACTTTCTATATGTGCTTGTCAGTATGTGAACAATTTGTGGGCCCCATATTGTTGATTATGAATTAGCTTTACTGGTTTTGTTGTTGCACGACTGTGCTGTTAATGATGCTAACTATTTACTTATTTGTTTAAATGTTTAATCACAATATAAAGTTCTCTTAAAAAAGACTAACACTGTTCTTGTCTATTTTCCTTTTAGAGGAACGTTAATATGATGTTTTGACAGGCATTGCCTTCTTAAGGATATTTAAGAAAATGGCTTGATTCTGGTTATTAACTTATCAAGAGCAAATATTGTAGCCTCCCATTGCTAGTGGTGTTAAATCGGATGCCTGCATGTAACCGTGCTGGCACGACATGGATATATATGCCTCAGCTCAGCATGGAACGTGGCCTTCCCCAGTAGAGAGAAAAAGAGTGTTGTGTGGGGAGATGGGGGCATATATAGATTTTTTTAATATTTAAATATTTAATTTTTTTAATAAAAAATGGGGGCAACCGTCATGTGACCGTTGCCCCCCTCTTGTCTCTCCTCCCCCCTCTCCACACAATGATTACTTGACCGTTGGGGTAAAAGTTAAAAAAAAATTGTGGATTGGGCCGGCAAGGCCCGCAGGCCGCCTACCGTGCGGTCTGGCATGGTCCAAAGTGTTTGGCTGTATATAGCATGGCCCGACGTTATTCACCACGGGCTGTGCTGTGCCACGGATGGCCCGGCCTATTTAACATCTCTAGGCACAATCTGAAGTGTTGGACTGTGCTATGCATGGATCAACATTGTTCACCACATGCCGTGTCAAGAACGGTCTGTTTAACACCTCTACCTATTACATATTTAACTCTTCCTTTTCCTCTCCGTGAATAGATAGTGATCTTATGTGTCTAGTAAGTAAAAAATACAGATCTTCAGGTGGCTGACTTAATTGTTAGAGATATCGTAGAATTTAGAAATTATAAAATGACTTCCCAAGGAAACAGAACATAGAAGAGAAAACAGGAAAGCTTATGGTTTCACAAGCTCGGCATGGCAATAGCTACCTAATGGTCATGTGGTATCTAATCTCCCAGTTTCAGGAGGAAAGGCCTTGATTCCCAATTAACCCATGCTGTTCCTTCTGGGGTTAATTTTCCTTCAGTTTGGTTTGGGGTTGTTCTAAAGCAGAAATTTTGTGCCGAAGAGCAACCCCGATAATGTTGCTCTCCTGCTCAAAAAATAAAAATAATGTTGAAGGTACTTAACTTTTCTCCCTGCTGTGGTTGCTAAAGCATTGACATGCTGTCTTGCAGCTCCAGAAAATGAATGGAATAGGCTATTGATTGATGGTATGACGATTGGCAATGGAGATGTCTTGCCTGAGGAGTTCTACGCTGTCATAAAGAAACGAATCGAACGGACTTTGATCCGAACAGTGAGACATGCTTGGGACGTCATGTTTTAACTTAAAATGCCAGTCTCGAATACCAATTGTTTGACATGTTCTTTCTTCTTGCCATTGCTGCCTCCTCTCTCTTTCTCATCCCTTCAGGAGGGAGGATCGTATGAGCAGCGTGTTCTTACCGAGTATCTTACAGGCATCCAATCAAGAGCGGAGGAAATAATCCAAATCCTGCTTGGAAAGTCGCCGTAGGAGTTTGTTTAAATTCAATCTCAGCCGTGTTATCATATGAGTGTTCTTGTTTGTCCATACTGCCAACTACCATTTTCAAAATGCAAAGAGCTCACGCTGGAGAATTTTAGGAAGCTTTTCAAACACGGCTGACAAGATGAACAGCCTACCCCTGCCTCGGGAATTATGCTAAAGGAACAAGATGAATGGCAGGTATGTTATCTTCTAGTAAAAAAAAAAAGGCTGAGGTTGTATGGCATAAAAGACTGTTAACAGATGTTGTGTGAGTTTTTATGTTACACTTGGGGCATTATCATTGTTTACCAATATTGACTTTTTGCTGTGATTTTAGCATATTAGATGAGTTATTATATACTTTTTTTTTTTGGATAGAAAAATGATGTCCAGTTGGATTATAATACAATTTGTTATATTTGGTTGGATGAATGTGTACATGAATAAAGATGATATTTTTGTAAATCTTGCGAACACTTACATTATAGTAGAAATTACTATTTGCTTACATATGTTTACTCCCCTCCTTCACGAGCAAAGGTGGCCGTGGGTGCTCGGCCGAAATAGGGAAAGAGGGTGTCCTCCGTCTTATCTGTTTTGCAGTTACAAATGAAAACTGCTAGATTAATAGTAACTTGAAATTCAAAAATTGAGAATAAAATTTGACCCATATCAGATGCTTGCAACACTGTTAAATCACCTCCATCCCAATTTTATTATCTAAAAAACCCCCATAATTGGACCGTAATGAGCTAAACTTAGCTATAATTACGCACTTCTATCTTTGGAAGAATTCTAGGAAAATGAAGTCTGTTTATCACAACCGCTGTGTTAAGAAATGAAGAATTGGCCCAAATAGGCCCAACTGATCGCAGATAATTCTCAAGGGGCAGAGCTCTAATTAGGAAGATGCAGAATATTTCTTTTATTTCATTCCTCTGTTATAAGACTTACTATTTTGTTAGAGCTTGCTTCCGGAAGCTGCATGGCTCATCAATTTTGTTCTTCTTTTTTTCGCTTACGTCTTCATGCGCAACAAACCCTGTTCTCGACGTGGTATTGGGGGCTGATAAACCTCTTCCCTTCGCCACAACTCTCTATTATGGAGGAACCCCTTCAAGCCACCACAAGTCAAACTACCAAACTCCAAAACCTAAATAATTCCACAAATCAAACCACACAACTTGAAAACCTAAATGACCCTACAAAATCCGTACAGATTGGAGAACGGAGACAACCCAGGAAGCACCCTTGTCATTGATTTACTCACCGTTGACGACTATTCCACTCAGTCAAGATCCTTACGGAGAGCTTTAAGGGCGAAAAGCAAGATCGATTTCATCGACAGCACAATACCGAAACCCACCAGCTAAGCTAATCCTCTGATGAAGACATGGGAACAATGCAATGACATGGTGATTTCTTGGATCCAAAATTTCATAAGCAACACCATTAAATCCAGTGTTGTGTTTATTGATGACATAACAGAGATCAGACAATGGCTAAACGACTGGTTTCTCATCAAAATGGGCCACAAATTTTTCAACTAAAGAAGTCTCTGACTGGACTCCTTCTGGAACAAGACTCAGTGAGCTTGTATTATAGTAAGCCCAAAACACCGTGGGATGAACTTTCGGTTTATGATCTCATCCCTAGCTGTGAATGTGGAAAATTGAAGCTCTTGTCGGATTGGTACCAGCAAGACTGTATTATGCAATTGAGACTGTGAATGAGTCATAAGGGGCCAGATTATGTTGGATCCTCTTTCTCATGTTAATAGAGTTTTCTCTATTATCTAACAATAAGAAAAACAACACCAAATGCTATCCTCCACTCCTGCTGAACCTATGGTACTGGTTGGCAAAGGAAATTTTAATATCATATCACTTTCCCTAATCAGATAAGGGAAACACGAATCTGTACAAACTGTTTTAACGCAGAAAAGGTAGAAGTCCTTTTCTGTACTCATTGCAGAAAGTCTGGCAATCTTATTCAGAAGTTTTACAAACTCAGAGGATATCCCCCAGGCCATAAACTTATGGCAGAGGAGAAACCCTTAATGCTTCTGTGAGTCAGTCTATACTGTTTACCAACAATAAATCAGAAAATGACGACAGGGTGGCATTGACTAAGGCTCAATTTCAACAGATAATGAGCTTGCTCCAATTGAAGGATCCACCTACCCCTTTGCACCGTAAATCAAGCACAGTCCGCTTCCAATGCAAGGAAAGTTGTGTCTCTAGAAATGACTGGTAATCCCATTAACCTTTTTATACACAAACGAAAATTATCGATGATCCCTTGGAAAATTGATAAGGGAGCTACAGATCACATGATCTGTGATACCTCTTTTTTTTACATCCATAGCCAATAATGTCTTGTTCGGTTAAACTGCCCAATGGTAATGAAGCTCCATTAGTGAATATTGGGATTGTAAATCTTACGAACAAAATCATGTTAAGAGATGTTATATATGTTTCATTCTTTGCCTTCAATCTGATTTCATCTAAACAGCTTACTAACACTATCAATTGTTGCATTGTGTTCTTATTCAAGACCTTTGATCTTGGACCACTATTGGGAAGGGTGAAGTGATGAATGGGCCATATCACTTGCAGAACATTAAAGTCTCTCCCATGGCACTTTCTGATTTCCTTAAGTCCAGTTCTTGCAACAATGCTCTTTTTACCATTAGTTCCTCTGTTTCCAATATTTGCATCATTGCTTAGGTCATATCTCCCCTTCTTGATTACAGTTAATTGAAGATCCTCATGTTAAAAATCATATTTCTTATGATAATAGAGATTTATGTTCCGTTTGTCCCACAGCAGAAGTGCGCAAACTATTTTTTCCTCTTAGTCACCATGTAACTGCTACTATTTTTGACTTTATACATTGTGGTATTTGGGGACTCTTTTCAGTTGAGGCCCATGATGGATTGAACTATTTTTTTAACCATTATTGAGGATTTTTCTGCAAGTTCATGGACCTATCTTCTTAGAAACAAATCTTATACTTAATCTTGCTTGGAATTGTTTTACAATTTGGCCAAAACTCAATTTGAAATGAAAATAAAAATCTTAAAAAGCGATAATGGAGCTGAATTTTAAATGATAGATTTTTTAGTAACAAAGGTATAATTTATCAAAAAAGTTGTGTGTAAACCTTACAACAAAATAAAATTGTTGAATGAAAACATCAGCACCCTTTTGAATATAGCTAGAGTAATAAGATTTCAAGCTGGAATTCCTTCGAATTTTTGGAATGGTTGTATTCTGACTGCTGTGCACATCATAAACAGGACAATTACACATTTTCTAAAGAAAAAAACTCCTTATGAGCTATTTTTGGTAAGAAATCAGACTACACACTTGAAAATTTTTGGATGCCTATGTTTTGCTTATTCTCAAGGTAGAAAGAAATTTGAACCAACAGGGAGAAAATGTGTTTTTCTTAGTTACCATCTCGAAATCAAAGGATATGAACTTTTGGATCTAGAAAACAGTAACCTTTTTTTTTGCTAATATAATTTTTCATGAAATATTTTTCCTTTTAAAATTGATCTCCCAGGTACCCCTGACTTTCTCCAAGAAACTGATTTTGTCTTCAAGAAGCTACCCACCTAAACTGCTTTTGTTTCTCCACAAGAACAAGTTCTTCGTGATCTTTATAGTGACCAGGCTCTTGAACCAGAAAATTAACAGCCAGCCATACAACTTCCCAGAGTATCCACAACCTGCTGAGCAAAATAACACACAGCCTCCTCTTTAAGCTTTACCTCAAACTGATGACACCATCTGGAAATCCACCAAAATCAGAAAGGCTCCCAAATATCTGCAAGATTTCCATTGTCAACAAGTTCATCTCGCTTCAAACACCAATCAGTTGTACAAGAATGATGATCTTCCTTGAGGTAAACTTTTTCCTTTGGCATCATCTCTTTCATATCATGGATTGTCACCAAAATTTCAAGCCTTTTCTTCATCTATTTCTGCCTTTATTGAACGAAAGACTTATTTCCAAGCTATTAGATATCCAAATTGGTGCAAGGTTATGAAAGTTGAATTAAATACCTTCGAAAACAATGACACTTGGATCATCACTGATCTCACACCCCAAAAAGAAGCCATATATAAATTCAAGTATCAAAGTGATGGAAGTATTGAGAGGTATAAAGCTTGTTTGGTTACAAAGGGATATGCTGAACAAAAAGGAATAGATTATTATGAAATTTTTTTTGTTGTTGCTAAACTCGTTACCATTTGGTGCTTATTGACTACTGCAGTAGCTAAACGCTGGCATTTGCATTAGCTTGATATCAACTTCGCTTTTTTAAATGGAGATCTTGATGAAGATATCTACAAGAAATGACCTCCTGGATACAATGAAGGAAAACCACGTCAAGTAGTATGTAAACTTCTCAAAAGCATTTATGGGCTCAAACAAGTCTTTGGACAATGGTATTGAAAACTTTATACTGCTCTAATTGCTTTTGGATACGTGCAATCTCATGCAGGTTATAGTATTTTCGCTAAATAAGAAGATAAGTATTTCACGGCATTATTAGTTTATGTGGATGATGACATTATTGTGGCTAGTAACTCTGTTAAATTCATTAACACCATAAAACGTATCCTTAATGACAAAGTGCTTCTTTCTTGGGGATAGAGGTAGCAATGTCATCGAAAGGCATTCATTTTTGTGGATGAAAATATGTTCTTGACATTTTGATAGATTCAGGGACACTTGGAACCAAGTCTATCAAGCTTCTCATGGATCAAAATCTGAAGGTAAGGAAGGACTGTACCTAACTGATGCTTGTGTGTTTAGAAGATTAATCGACCAACTCTTGTATCTCATGATGAGACAGCTAGATCCAAGTTTTGTTGTTCAAACTGAGTCAACACATGGATAAACCGGCTATCACCCAATTAAATGCGGCACACAGGGGTTTTGAGATATTTGAAGAAATCTCCTGGGCGAGGACTACTATTTGCTGCATCCTCATCCTTGAGTCTTAAGGCCTTTTGTGATTTTAATTGGGCTCTTTGCTCGGATATTTCTAAATTTGTTGCTGGTTATTGTGCTTTTTAAGCAGAATGTCTAGCATCATGGAAGTCTAGGAAATAATCTGTTGTTTCTCGTGTTTTTCGCTAGAGCAGAATTTTGTGTCATGGCTGTCACTTGTGGTGGATCCACCTAGTAATAACATGTTCTTGCAGAATTTTGAATTGAGCATCCCCATATGGTACTATTCTTTTGTAACAATTAGCCTGCTCTTCACATCGCAGCTAATTTAATTATTCATGAGCAAACCAAACATAGTAAATTAGATTGTTCTTTAATCATAGATAAAATACCAAGAATGAAAGATCAAGGCTGCTCACGCTGTTACGCATCATCCAATAGTTGACATCTTGGCGAAGTCACTGCCATATTGCATGTTCTTATCTCACTTATTCAAGAGGCCAATGGTGGATAGCTGTTCATCTTGCAGAAATGAATTATTGGGCCCAAATAGGCTAGGCCCAGCTGACCGCAGACATTCTCAAGGGGCAAAACTGTAATTAGGAATATGCCGAATATTTCTTTTATTTCCTTTTTTTTCTTTCTGTTAGAAGGCTGTTATTATTGTGCGAGCGTTCGTTGTAGTGGTTAAACGGTTCTTTGTTTGTCGTATAAAGAAGTGTGATGCCTGAGCTCCAGATTATATATAGGGAGAAAGCGGCATTAATCACAGCAATAGTCTTCATTTCAAATACATCAAATATTATAGTAATCTCTTAGTAGTAATTTAAATATAAGGTTATACAGAACATTTGGACCGTTACATGTACTGTTTTGAAATTTAAGTCCTCCAATTAAAAAAAAAATGTCTCTGGCTCATTTCTTGAATTGGCTATAATTTTTGAATAATTTCTAATATTTTTCTAAGCCCAAATCAAGTTAAAAGAAACTCAGGCTTTTTTTCTTAAAATTATTATATTTTTGAAAGCAAATTATGCAAGCAGTTTGGTTACGGTTAGAGCTCAGGTTATTTTACATGCAGCAGTCACACAACATGAACAGTTGAAAAAAACTGAAAAATTATTTCTCGTCCCGTTGCCGGCAGACCGCGCTCTTCAGAAAAAACGGAATAAACAGAGAAGGGGCGACACCGCTGCATCTGCCTCCCGCCGTTGTAACGGCGAGGCGCAACGAGGTTAGGTCTGCGGGAGAAGTAATTGGACTTAAAAAATCCCTTCCCTTTTAATTTATTCTGCCAAAGATTTTGATCCCCCGACACGTTCTATTCTTCTATTATTGCGCTTGTAGTGCATTTCACTTGATCTATCTCTCCACTTACCAGATCTAAAGTAAATTCTACTCTTTCTCTTATTTCAGTTGATTTTTTGTTACCGGTCTCATTGCAACTGATACCCCGACACCACCACCACAACCGAGAACCCGTAAAAGCTCGCGCACAACACAGCCTCCACGAAGATACCGGGATTTAATATAGTATTTTAGATAGTTATTCTGCCATTTTAGGATATCACACAGCATTACTATACTGCCATTTAGAGTATTTTTATACACAGCATTATACTGTCATTTTAGACTGTCATTTTAGATCATTTTAGAGCATTCTGTTATTCGGTTCAGTTGACCATGCTTCGCCCACGTGAGGGGCCATATGTAATGCCAGAAACAAACAGAATGAAACAGAAAAAGGAATTATCACTCAGCTCTCTGCCTCTCCTCTCTCTCTCTCTCTCGAATCTTCCCTTCCCTACTGTTCATCGTCTTCATCCTCTCCCCAGAACTCCCCTTTCCCCCCTTACTTCCACAAGAAAATCAGCACCAGCTGCTGGGAAATCGGGCCGAGATTGTTGCGGTTGCAACAAATTGGTGCTTTCATTGAGACTAAATGGCGGACGGGATGCAGACGAGATACAGGGCTCACGAGGAGTCCATCACCAGCCTCATGCAGGAGCTGCGAGAACATGCAGAGCGCCTGTCGTCCGTGGAACACCTCCCACAGACGTGCGGCGAAATGTAGCAGTCCATCTCAGAGCTCCGTTCAGATCTACGCCAAGTTCTGAGTCACCTCGATCGCCAGGCTTCACCCTCTCCCTCTCCAAATCCACCTCTATTACCTACGCCCTCCTCTTTCTCAATCCCTCCGGTGACCCCCCAACCTCCCAAAACCTCGCTCTACTCACCGCACCGACCAACACCGTACAAAACCCTACCTCCATTCGCTTGCCCAAATTAGAACTGCCATTCTTCACCGGCGAAAATGTCCTTGGCTGGCTCTTCCAAATCGAACGTTTCTTCTTATTCCACGGCACTCCCCCGGACCAGAAATTGATGGTGGCCGCGTTCTACATGTCCGGCACGGCACTCCAATGGTATCAGTGGATGGACGCCACCGGCTAGTTAACCACCTGGGAGGAATTTTCCAAGGCCCTTGAACTCAGATTTGGACCATCGTCCTATCTGAACCCCGAAGCTGCCCTGTACAAGCTTCGACAGGACACCACGGTAACGGCTTACATGATAGAGTTCGAATCATTGTCGACTCAAACGCATGGCTTATCGACCACCAATTTGCTCAACTGCTTCATTTCGGGTCTGAGAGACGAAATACGGAGGGAACTCCTGTTGTTGAAGCCGACTAATCTTCCCAATGCAATTGGGATGGCGAAACTGGTGGAGGAGAAACTGGAGGCCTGCAAACCAACTTGGCCACGTCCTACGGGATCCCGACTCCTGGATGCTCCAACGCCAGTGACGGTAAAAAACCCTCTCTTTTCGCTACCCATAAAAAAATTAACTCCCTCAGAAATGGCTGCCCGTCGTGCTCGGGGATTGTGTTTTAACTGCGATGAGAAATTTGTTCCTGGCCATAGATGTAGCCCACCCAAATTCTTGTGTATATTAGCGGAGGAAGAAGGGGGTACATTACCAGGGCTCCAAAATTTGGAAGCAGGCCCTGATGATCCCGAATCTGTGACCAACCTCCCCCGTGAACCAGACCCCCCTTACTTACTGCCAGATTCTGTTCCTAACATCTCCCTTCATGCTCTCGAGGGGCATTTTATACCCTCCACCTTACGGTTACAAGGCTCCATCTCTGGACAGCCCGTAGTCATCCTAGTGGACAGTGGTTCCACCTATAACTTCCTCCAAACCTGTATCGCCAAATATCTTGGACTTCCCATTGAACCCTCTTGCCACTTGAACGTCACCGTGGGCAATGGGGCTTCCCTTCGATGTGAAGGACTCTGCTCGAAGGTGGAAGTCACCTTGGGTCAAGTTTGTTTTGCTGTTGAGCTTTATCTGTTACCCATCTACGGGGCTGACTTGGTGTTGGGAGTCCAATGGTTGGCTACAATCGGCCCAGTGGTCTTTGATTATCGGACCCTCCAGATGAGCTTTGATTACTCTGGTACCCGGCTCACACTGCATGGGTTGCCCCTGGCTTCGATAACCACCATGACATTGGGGCAATTGAGGAGGGAGGAATCCACCCGTTCAGTGGCTTCATACTTCCACCTCACCATGCTGTCCACACCGGATCCTTTGCCGCAATCAGCTCCACTAGATTGCACCAAGTTTACCTCAACCGCTGAACCACAAAATGCCCAGAAACTCGCCCAAATTATCAACTCCTTCGCCAATATATTTGAACTACCACATGGCCTACCTCCACCCCGAGCTACAGACCACCGAATTCCTCTCATCCTACAAACCGAACCCGTGAATGTTAGACCTTATCGATACCCCCACTTCCAGAAAACTGAAATGGAGCAGCTGATCCGTGAAATGCTTGCTGAAGGCATAATTCAGCCAAGCACGAGCCCATTCTCATCACCAGTTTTGTTAGTCAAGAAAAAGGATGGTAGCTGGCGGTTTTGTGTAGATTATCACGCTCTCAACGCGATTACCATCAAGGACCGGTTCCCCATTCCAACCATGGATGAGCTTTTGGATGAGTTACATGGGGCACGGGTGTTCTCGAAGCTGGATTTGCGATCCGGGTACCACCAGATTAGGGTGCATTCGGCTGATGTCCACAAGACAGCTTTTAGAACACATGAAGGCCACTATGAGTTTTTAGTGATGCCCTTTGGCTTGACCAACGCACCGTCCACCTTCCAATCCGAAATGAATAACATTTTCCGTCCAGCTCTCCGGAAGTTTGTGTTAGTATTCTTCGACGACATTTTGATCTATAGTTCGGACTGGGAGCAGCACTGTGTACATGTGGAAAATGTACTCCAGATCCTGAAGGACCAAGTCTTTTATGTCAAGCGCAGCAAGTGCGAGTTCGGGCAAACATCTATTGCCTACTTGGGCCACATTGTATCAGCTCAAGGGGTTGAAGTTGACCCTACCAAAATTGAGGCAATCCAGAACTGGCCGACTCCCACAAGTGTCAAACAGCTCAGGGGATTCTTGGGTTTGGCCGGTTACTACCGCAGATTCGTCGCCCGGTACGCCCAAATTGCTACACCACTTACACATCTGCCGAGGAAGAATGCCTTTATTTGGTCCACGGAGGCCACCACAGCCTTCCTGGCCCTCAAAATGGTCCTCACAACGACCCCAGTACTGGCCCTACTGGACTACTCCAAACCATTCACCATTCAAACAGATGCTTCGGGACACGGCATTGGTGCTGTACTCCTCCAAACGGGACACCCCATTGCCTTCTTCAGTAAACAACTTAGTCCCCGACTGCAAGGTGCCTCTACGTACATACGGGAGCTGTGTGCTATCTCCGAATCCATCAAGAAATGGAGGCCATACTTGCTGGGGACCCACTTCAGCGTGCAAACGGACCACTTGCCACTCAAGGCTCTCTTAAATCAGACCGTTCACACTCCCGAACAGCAGCGGTGGCTCACCAAACTGTTGGGATATGACTTTGAAATCACTTACAAACCAGGCAAGGATAATTGCCCAGCTGATGCACTATCCAGACTGCCAGAAGGGGCTTGCCATGCTCTGTACTCCTCCTCCCGGCCGGTTGCAGCACTGCTGGCTGCTCTCAGGCAGTTTTATGGCCGGCATTCCGCTTCAGCAGACTTCATGTCTGCCATACAGGACCGGCCCGGGGACTTCGCCAATTACTCAGTGCGCGATGGCTTGGTCTTCTTCAAGGGACGCGTCTTCATTCCCCCCGAATCAGCATTACCAGATCTTATCTTGCATGAGTATCATGCCTCGCCTGCAGGGGGCCATACTGGATTCCAGCGAACGTTAGCGCGTATCGCCAACCATTTTTACTGGCCAAAAATGCGCCACGACATCCACACCTTCATCACCCAGTGCGCCACATGTCAACAAGCAAAATCCCTCAACGTAGCTTACCCCGGTAAGCTCCAGCCACTACCGATACCCAAGACCATTTGGACCTCCATCTCCATGGACTTTATAACTCACTTGCCACTTTCTCAAGGCAAGACGGTCATCTGGGTAGTGGTCGATCGCCTTTCGAAGTATGCTCATTTTGTGGGCCTCCGCAACCCCTTCACCGCAGAAGACCTTGCTGCGGTTTTCATCCAGAAAGTCCGCCGCCTCCATGGTATGTCCTCTGAAATTGTCTCGGACCGTGACCCCATTTTCATGAGTAAGTTCCGGATTGAGTTCTTTAAATTGCAAAATACTACACTCAGTCGCAGCAGTGCCTACCACCCTCAAACTGACGGCCAAACAGAAGCTGTCAACCGCTGTCTCGAAGATTATCTTCGCTGCTTTGTGTCCGACCACCCCGCTGCCTGGACCCGATTCCTTCCTTGGGCAGAATGGAGTTATAACACAGCACAGCACTCCTCCACGAAGATGAGCCCATTCGAGGCTGTCTACGGCATTTCTCCGCCCTCTCTGGTCGAGTATCTCCAAGGTAATTCCTCAGTTTCGGCCGTCGATGAGCAGCTATCAACTCGGGCTTCTGTGCTCGCCCGGCTGCAGGTCAACCTGCTGCGGGCCCAGGTTCGTATGAAGAACCAAGCAGATGCCCATCGATCCGAGAAGGAATTTCAGTTGGGAGCTTGGGTTTACGTCAAGCTCCAACCTTATCGCCAATCCTCGATTGTGCACCGTCAGTCTAACAAATTGGCCAAACGTTACTATGGGCCTTTCCGTATTACCGAAAGAATTGGGCCCGTTGCATACCGTTTAGACCTCCCTGCCGATTCCAGGATACACAACATCTTCCACGTTTCTCTGCTGAAACAAGGCCCTCCTGATGGACCCAGCCAGCCAATTACCTTCCCACCAGCAGCCCAGGGAACCCAGCCTCTCCTCACGCCTGTCCAAATCCTTGGCTTCCGCAAGGTGCTTCAGAGAGATACTTTCATTCCCCAGCTCCTCGTCCAGTGGCACTCTCAACCGGCCTCCGATGCCACGTGGGAACCAGCTACAGAACTGATGCAAGATTTTCCTTCTTTCAACCTTGAGGACAAGGTTGTGTTCGATGAGGAGGGTAATGTTATCGGTCTCATTGCAACTCATACCCCGACACCACCAACACAACCGAGAACCCGTAAAAGCTCGCGCACAACACAGCCTCCACGAAGATACCGGGATTTCATATAGTATTTTAGATAGTTATTCTGCCATTTTAGGATATCACACAGCATCACTATACTGCCATTTAGAGTATTTTTATACACATTATACTGTCATTTTAGACTGTCATTTTAGATCATTTTAGAGCATTCTGTTATTCGGTTCAGCTGACCATGCTTCGCCCACGTGAGGGGCCATATGTAATGCCAGAAACAAACAGAATGAAACAGAAAAAGGAATTATCACTCAGCTCTCTGCCTCTCCTCTCTCTCACTCTCTCCTTCTCTCTCTCTCTCTCTCTCTCTCTCGATTCTTCCCTTCCCTACTGTTCATCGTCTTCATCCTCTCCCCAGAACTCCCCTTTCCCCCCTTACTTCCACAAGAAAATCAGCACCAGTTGCTGGGAAATCGGGCCGAGATTGTTGCGGTTGCAACATTTTTTCCCTTTTAATGCTCTGATCTTGTGGCTTTCTTTATTGTTAGAATCTACTAATTTGAATGAATTTAAAAGTATTAGGATAGTCTTTATTGGTCTCTGCTTCGAGCTGTGCTGACCGTTGTGTGCGGTGGCCAGTGTCGAGCTGCGAGTTATTGGTTTTATGCGAGGTGGTTGTGTTGAGGATGAGTACTGTATGATCAAATTGTTTAGTGATCTGATGCAGTTCTGTTCTGCACAGTGCTGAGATTGTGGATTGGAAAAGATGTTGACAAAGTTCGAGACGAAGAGTAATAGGGTCAAGGGTCTCAGTTTCCACAGTAAGAGACCGTGGATCCTCGCCAGTCTTCACAGTGGTGTGATCCAGCTATGGGATTATCGGATGGGCACCCTTATCGATCGGTTTGATGAGCATGATGGGCCGGTTCGTGGTGTCCATTTCCATAAATCTCAGCCGCTATTTGTGTCTGGAGGTATTTGACCCTTATTTGGATAGTGTGAATGATATATTATCGCTCCTGCAAGTTTCATTCTGTTTTGCTTTTCTGCCTGATAAAAGGAGACCCCCTGCATTGTGGGTTATGTTGAGAGTCACGTGTGCGCAACCCTACAATGTCCAAAAACTATTTCCTTAATTTGAACCGGTATACTTCATGTCATAATGGATCAACTTTGTTGATGCATCAAAATCGTCCATTTTGCTTCTCTGATATTCGGCATTATTGTTTACTGCTGCTCAGACTATCTTTTTTCCAATTGCGGTTGGTGATACATCTTAGTGTCAAAATCTGAAGTATGATATCATCCTTCAGTTGTTTCCCATTTGTCAATGAGCTGTAGATATGAGTATAGATGTATTAGGCTTGAAGACAGTTTAAAATTGTGGGTGTAAAACTTAAAAAGTGAGGATCTAGTGGTTTGGGATATAATTGTTTTTGTCCTGTTTACTTTGTCGCACATAGAGAGCTCATATGACTGATTGAATTTAAAATGCCTACTCGACGGGATAGATAAATTGAGATGGTTATTCTGGTGTTTACCACCCTTGTCCCACTACAAGTTCAATTCATAAAGATTGAAGTAGGCACACTATTACCAACAAGAATTCTTATGTTTTGCTTGGCCTAAGTGATACAGCGTGGGGGCAATGGGCATGTTGCCAGTTGCTGGCTTAATCTGGGTGTGTCATCTGAAAATTTAAATCTCTTATTTGGGAAACTAAATGAGTAATTTCTTTACACATTAAGAAAAGAAGTGTTTCCTTGTTTTCATTTTTCTTTTTTCTTTCTGAAGTAGATAACTAGAAAGTTGAATACGGCTATTGGGTTAACTATATTTTTATATGGTTTCCCTTTACATATTTTGATTAAGATGAGAAGATAAAAGGTGGTTTAGATGGAGTATAGAAAGATTGTGTTGTGCTATCGCACATAATTTGGGTGTTTACTTGGGTAGGAAGTTTTTATCATCTACACAGCAGGTACTTGTCTTCGTGGATTTATGCTGTAGAACAATTCTTGATGATCTTTTGTGCAACATTCTCACTATTAGACATTGTGATCATGTATGTAAGTGCAAATGTCATCCTCTTCTCAATTATATATCCGGACTAAACCCCCCTGCCTGCCTTGTTACAACACCATTCTACATTCCTGTGAGCCCAGGGTCATTCAGTGCATGATATTAGGAGTGCTTTCAATTAAAATAATAACGTTTTACCTTTTTGAAGAGTCATACTAGGTACTTTTGCTGCTTTTTCAGGAGATGACTACAAGATTAAAGTTTGGAACTACAAATTGCACAGGTGTCTGTTTACACTTCTTGGACACCTTGATTATATCGGAACTGTGCAGTTTCACCACGAGTATCCATGGATTGTGAGTGCTAGTGATGACCAGACCATTCGCATACGGAACTGGCAGTCACGGACATGTCTCTCTGTCTTGACGGGACACAATCATTACGTAATGTGTGCCTCATTCCATCCCAAGGAAGACCTTGTTGGGTCAGCTTCTCTTGATCAGACTGTTCGTGTTTGGGATATTGGTGTGCTGAAGAAGAAGACTGTTTCTCCTGCTGACGGCACACTGAGGTTAAGTCAGATGAACACTGATCTCTTTGGAGGCATCGATGCTGTTCTCAAATATGTGTTGGAAGGCCATGACAGGGGAGTCAACTGGGCTGCATTTCATCCTACACTGCCATTGATTGTGTCTGGTGCTGATGACCGGCAAGTAAAATTGTGGTGCATGAATGGTATGTCCATTATGAGTCTTTCTACTTCATCTTTTGTGCTGAATCATAGGTAATCTCATGTATTCTTTACCCTGATAATGTTTTGTCCCCCCTCGTTTCAATAGTAGGAATTCATTAGCATAAGCACTTGTCTTTAAAGAGAATAAATTGTGTTTGTGACCTCAATATGCCCTCAAGTGATAGCCTTCCGTGTTTTTTAGGTTATTCACTAAAACAATGTAATGAACCTTGTCATTTTATGCCTTTGTTCCTTTCTTGACCTTGGATTTTGAATATTCCATAAACAACAGGTTTTCCAATTATTCAGAAGACATCTTGGGTGTTTCGTTTTTCCACAAAACATCAGGTTTTGAAGTTTATGTTTCCTCGGATTTGGGATGAATTCTAGTTTTGCCTATGTTGGCTTCTATTTGGACCTCAGTGAGTTATTCTGATGACATTATGAAGTTGCTCTTACTAGTTAAATAAATACAACTGGTTGATCTGAAGTTTCAGGGTCAGACTTTAATTTGCAAATTTTGAGTTTGGCCTTTAGTCATCAAGTTTTGGTGCTTGGCCATCCTTGTGCACTTACAATGGCCATATTTTACAGATACCAAGGCTTGGGAAGTGGACACATTGAGGGGACACATGAAAAATGTATCATGTGTTCTGTTCCATGCCAAGCATGAAACAATTGTGTCAAATTCAGAAGACAAAAGTATCCGTGTTTGGGATGTAACGAAGAGGACTGGAATCCAGACCTTCCACAGGGAGCATGATCGATTCTGGATTCTTGCAGCTCATCTGGAAATGAATCTTCTAGCAGCTGGCCATGACAGTGGCATGATTGTGTTCAAGCTGGAGAGGGAGCGACCTGTTTTTTCTGTGAGTGGTGATACCATGTTTTATGCCAAAGATCGATTCTTGTGGTTCTTTGAATTTTCCACTCAGCGGGATGTAAAGTCATTCCTATTAGACGGCCTGGTTCTACCAGCCTAAACCAGGGTCCTCAATCGCTTTCATACTGAAGGAAAGATATCCTCCCTTCTGATGCCTCCAACCCCCATCTTGTGCGGTGGTGATTGGCCCTTATTAAATGTCTCAAGGGGAATTTTCCAGAGTGGAATGGATAGTGTTGTTAGTGGTGCTGCTGATGAAAAGGAGGAAGAGGCAGATGAAGTGGATTGGGGTGAGGATCTGGATTTGGCTGATGCTCGAAATATAGAGAATGGAGATATTGCAGCAGTTTTGGAGGATGAGGAAGTGCCTGAAGAAAATGAGGAAGTGGGAGGTTGGGACCTTGAGGATTTGGAGCTTCCCCCAGAAGAAAGTACTCCGAGGACTAATGCCCGCACTTCAGCATTTGTGGCCCCAACTCCTGGCTTGTCTGTGAGCCAAATCTGGATCCAGAGATCATCTCTAGCTGCTGAGCATGGAGTTGCTGGCAATTTTGATACTGCAATGAGGTTTCTAAATTGGCAACTGGGGATAAAAAATGTCGCCCCTCTGAGGCCCATGTTTCTCGATATTCATGCTGGCAGCCACACCTACTTGCATGCAGTTTCATCTGCTCCGGTGATATCGATGGCTGTTGAAAGGGGATGGAATGAGTCTGCCAGCCCTAACGTTAGGGGACCACCTGCCCTTGTGTTCAATTTCTCCCAATTGGAAGAGAAGCTCAAGGCTGGTTACAGGGCTACAACAGCTGGGAAATTGAGTGAGGCTCTTCGTCTCTTCCTCAGCATCCTCCATACCATTCCTCTGATGGTGGTTGAGTCACGAAGAGAAGTTGATGAAGTCAAGGAGTTGATCATCATTGTAAAAGAGTATGTCTTGGGTCTTAAGATGGAGCTAAAAAGAAGAGAGATGAGAGATGATCCTGTTCGCCAGCAGGAGCTCGCAGCCTATTTTTCTCCTTGCAATCTTCAGATGCCTCACCTGAGGCTTGCGCTGTTAAATGCTATGACTGTTTCCTATAAAGCGAAGAATCTTATCACAGCAGTGAGCTTTGCAAGACAGCTTCTGGAGACCAACCCCACCAACGAGACTCAAGCAAAGCCAGCTCGCCAAATTCTACAGGCTGCTGAGAGGAACATGACCGATGCAGCTCAACTGAATTACGATTTCAGGAATTGTGGTTTGTGGGGCAATGTATGTGCCAATTTACCGTGGTCAAAAGGATGTCACGTGTCCATATTGTAGTTCACACTTCATTCCCAATGTGGTTGGGCAGTTGTGTAATGTTTGTGAACTTTCGATTGTCGGGGCAGATGCTTCAGGTCTGCTTTGTTCTCCTCAGATACGATGATCAATGAAGCAGAAGAATTAGAAGCATCTGTAGCCTCACCACCCATTTTGGTTAACGGGACTGTTGCGGATTACACCTGATTATGCCGCCAAAGGATGTTAGAGAACGATCATGGCACCAGGTGAAAGTGGTTTTTGATGTCACCTTTTTCTGTGTTGTGTCTTCATTTTGTGTTGCTGATTATTGATTGCAATGTAATAAAGCAGAGAATTTTTGACTTGGGGCTTATCTTGTTAGTCATAGATAAGAATGGCCGAAGGTTCTTAGTTAAATTTAGGTGATGATGGTGTTGAGGGGTCATTGGTTGAGACACTTGAAGAAGTCAGAGTATGCAAAGATTTGGGAGATTTTTCTAGTTCCAGGAATGCACTAGGTCTTTCATTCAATGTCGACAAGGTTTTCTTCCCCTTAATTGTGCCTTGTTCAGATGAATCGAAATCTTTTGATCAGATGACCGGCACAGGACTAATATATCCAGTGGACGTTTGTATAAAATCATGTGTAAATTAAAGAATTATATGTACTTACTGTGTGTTTTTGGGGGTTGGTGTGGGGAACTTACTAGAAGAAAGGTTGAATTTTCTTGCGTAGGTGTTTTGTTTTTTTTTTTAAACAAAGTACAGAAGATGCATCAAATTTGCCACGTATTTGCAATATCGTTCATTTTTGGGCTTTGTTTTTATTTTTACTTGCTTTATGAGAATCTTTGCTTACTCTGCGCAGGCTAATATTTAAAATGGTAGCATAGTAAATGAGATTTTTACATCACGGAGTTTGAATATAGTCAGATTTATGCTGTGACTAAATGTACTAGTCGGGTTAATCAATCAGGGGTCTGATTGTTGTGCATTTCACAATTGATGACTTGATAGGCAAGCCTGAAAATTTTCAAACATCGTCACTCTCTATAAGAAATCAAAAGATCTGTTGAGAAATGTTCTTATTTGGTTTACCAGTTTTTATATTTCAAAAGAACGCATGTCATGCCCATTATTGAGGGCAACCTTTGGGTTTTCCGTGCGATGCCGTTTAAGGCCCCTCTTGGCTGCCTATTTAAACGATGTCTTCCGTCACCATTCATACTTTGCATTCTCCTGGTTCATATGTCAATGGCAAAGAAGAAGGGTCCTGCGCCTCTCACGATTAGCCAGGGAGTTGGTGAGATTAAGTCAGTCTTTTCGACGAGTGCTGTTGCAGCTTTGCTGGTCAAGTATCACATCCCTAGCGATTTGGCCCACCTCCTTCCTGGTGAGGAGGGTAGAGCGAATGCGCCTCTTGAGAGCTTCATCATCGTCTACGAGTCCCACCTAATGGGTGGGTTTCGCTTCTCAGTAGCGTTGGACCTGTATGGGATCCTATCGGCGCTGGGCGTCCTCGTGGCACGGCTTCACTTCAACGTCGTGCGTTATCTGGTGTTCATGTGCGTCTTTGTTCGCTTGCATGGTTGCGTGTTTTGCCCCTGTTCGATGAAGGTGATCTTCCATTTCAACCAGTCGAATAACAAGATTTCCATGTCGCCCCGTCCTGGCTTCCGTTTTTGTGGGGCAAACCCTAATTCCACGAAGAACTGAAAGGATCGATACCCCTGAGTGGGATATTCCCAATGAGTGTTGGGGTCACTCTCTTGTGGTGTTTGTGTCCGCGGACCAGTGGATACAAACGGACGATGACTCCTCAGAGGTTCATGTTCGAGAGGTTGACATGGACGAGGACGTTTGGAGAAATCTGAAAACGTGTGTCCTCGGGAGGCAGCTGGATGAATTGGGCGAGGACTACTCAAAGGAAGCATGTCCGAGAGATGGACACGGACAAGGACGCTGGAGCCTAGGCGTTGACTTTCTCTCTTACGTAGGCCTGCTGCAGCGGCGTGTTGCAGGTGGACAGTTGACCCACTCCGATTGGACATCTGGGCGGCTTCAACTTCTAAGGGGGCAGGCCTGCCATTCTGGCACGCAAGAGGCGTGCGACGGCCACGGCAGGCCTAAGGGGGTGTAGCCCTGCCACCCTACCGGCAGTAGGGTGGTTGGACGGTCGGCCACGTGGCCCTCCCCTGGTATTATATATAAGCTGCGTGAGATTGAGAATGTGAGAGTGCTTGAGAGATTGAGAGAGCTTGTGAGAGCTTGTGTGTAAGTGTGAGTACATGTAAAGGCAAAAGGACTTTGTGAAGGAGAAGAAAGGAGTGCACCACCGGTGAGAGAAGGGAGAAAGAGAAAAATAGAGTGAAGAGAAAAGAGTGTGCTTTTCTCGGTTTGCTCAGGAGTGTTTTCCTCTTTCATCTTCTTGGGTGTGTAGCGGATACTCCTTCTTGGAGGTTTGTAACCTATTTCACATAATAGATTTGCTGTTGCCTCTGCTCCCGTGGTTTTTCCCTTCGGTTCCAGAAGAGTTTCCACGTTAAATCTGATGTGTTTCTCTTTCCTTGTTGATCGTCCGTCCGAGTGCTGTCCCTCTGTGTCCGAGTGATTTGTCCCCTCGGTCATTGCGCTCAGGGGTGCATTCTGTCCGAACGCCCGGAAAAACCAACAATGAGTGGGCCTTCGTGGGCGAGCTTTTCACGTAGAAGGTGAGTGAGCTGGAAGAGGGAAAGGAGAAGAAGTTGACGGATCTTATTCAGGCGGCTATTTAGACATTTTGCATCCAGGGATATTATTTGACCCCCGAGGTTTTCGCGGCCATTAGGTGGGAGCCGGCAGGTGATGCAGTGGCAACCGTTGCCGAGAAGAGAAAGGCTGGAGCTCTGTGTTGCGGGCAACAACAGATCGAGAAAGGAGTTGAGCGGAGGAAGGGAGGTCTGTAGATGAAGGGTAGGGAAAATTCTGACAACAGAGAAGAGAGGAGGAGAGCACAGAGCAAACGAGAGAGAGAGAGAAGTTAGTTGTAATTTGTTCAGCCATCACAGGCCGTTTCCTTTTATTCATATACTGTCAACCTAAGAACAGAATAAGAAAATTAAGTGGAAATGGGCCCACCCGTAATAAGGGAATTAACAACAATAACAGAAAAAAATAACAATAAGTAATAGCCTAATGTCAGATGAAATAGTGGTATTTTTCGGGTGCACGGGTGGATCGACTACTGCAGCGAAGCTCCCCGTGAGGTCCAACTGGGTTCATGGGGTCGGCCAAAAGCTGGGCTGGCTCTCCGGTGGCCAAGCCTGTAACACTCTGGTTAACCGAGAGTCTTCTCGCGAGTTACCCTAGAGGCATGGCTCATCATCTTCATTTGAGTCCTCCTCCGGTGGGGGTATAGCGGCCCTGAAGAAGTTGAGAGGGGCAGGCGGTACTTTGAGAAGGAGGGCCTTGATTTTGCCGACCGCATTGGGTCAGTCCTCTGGGTTTGACCTGATGACACCCACTAGAGCCACCGTTGCGCTGCAGGAGCTAAAGTCCCAGCCATCGGAGGGAGCTGCTAAGTTTTTGTCGATTCCTGCTGTCGCTTTGGCGGAATACGATGTTCCCTTCATTGAAAATCCATTCGCGGAGGGGTTTGCACCGAGTTCCCTTTTTGACGTTGATGCGGGACACTCCCATGGCGACTAGTCAGCCTAACCCATTGTGAAGGAAATTGCTGTAGGTATCGAGGAAGCGGCAGTCGGCATTGCCGATCTTGTTGAGACAGTGGATCTTGAGTCTGACGCTGAGCCGACGGATGCTCCAAAGAATGCCGAAGCGCCGGTCATGGGGTCGCCGGCGCACCTAGTTATGAATCCTGAACTTGCTACAAAGGCAGGCACATCTGAGGGGTTTGCCATAGAACCTCTAGCTAGCAAGGCCCCGCAGAGCAAAAGGGAGGAGGTCGCCAAGCATCCGGAGCCCTTAGCAGTGCCCGCACCTGGGATTGCGCCAGATGCTCCGGATGTCATGGGGGAGCCATTCCTTGAGGTATGACTTCTTCATCCGCAGAATAGGGGATGTGTGCGCCGATCTCCATGTAGTCAGGACTCATGAGCTTTCTGTATTTTCTTTTTTTTTTTTGCAGAGCACGGCTGTGGTCAGTCTCATCCAGATGGCCCTCTTTTAACGGGGCAAGCTTGTTCATCAAGTCCGAGAGGAGGCTGCTCGGGCAGCGGCGCGGTGTCGAGAGGATGAGACTGCAACCCTGAAGTAGGAGCTGTCCTCCACGAGGGAGGAGGTTGAGCGATTGAAGAGTGAGCTGCTGGCAGTTCGTGGCTGTATTTTTGACCTTTAGGACCGGTGTGCTTGTGCTGAGGCTGACTTGCGAGTTTGACTTACCTCGGAGGACATGGCATGGGTACTGGACGCGAGGTTCTGGAACGGCATACTTATGAGTTATTGCATAGCGTTCGTCACAGTTCCAGGAGTCTCCGAGGAAATTTTTGATCCAAGGAATGATGGAGTCAGGGAAAGCTCTATTCTGACTAACTTCTTGGAGGAAGTAGGGCCCTTAAGCACTTAGGGTAGCTGGGGCCCTTTGTACATTTTCCCATGTATAGCTTTACGAGCAGCCTTGTAATTCTCAATTTGAATGATTAATGAAGTATACTCTTTGTGTCCGCCAGCATTGTGGTCTGTCGCTACTTCTGAGTGTTTTTATTTCTTTCGTTGTGTCAGTAAAGCTATTTTTCTATCATTTTCGAGGCCCCCTTTGGGAGCCATTTGCACTGTGCTCATCCTCGGTCGAGAATATCGGCGTCGCATCTTGCGCTTAGCGGTATGCCCTATCCAGTGAGTTGGACGTCGCCGCATGCCCACGGTGGAGTATCACAAGAGCCGCTTGGATTTCAAGGCCACAACAGCCAGACTCGAGGTCTTAGGCTGTTGTGCGCACGACACCATTTCGGCACTCAGCCCCGCTTGGGGCATCGTCGCTTACGTGTGCATGGTCTTAGCTAGTCGACCGCCGTTGACTGAGGGTGCTCTTTTTTTCGAAAGAAGATCATCGCATGCCTACCATTTAGGCCCCCTAAGGTTTTAATGGATGTCTTATCGGGAGCTACTAGAGCCCCTAGACTTGCTCGTTTGACCGCGTATAGGCTGCTTAGCATGGGGCAAAAGTTTGGAGTTCAGCCGCATGTGGGCCACTGGCGCGGGACCAAGGCTTCTCTTGCAAGTGGATGAGTGTCTTCCTGACTTAGGGACAATCTAGCCCGTTTTGCTTTTCGAAATGGCAAGCATGCAAGCACTCACATGAATAGTCAGACAAGAAAATAAAAATGATAATTTTATTAACAAAAACATGATACATGTACAAGCACCTCGAACCATGCATGCACACCTTACCCAGGTGAGTTCGAGGATCACTGGTAGTATTTCTTAAGGTGGGTGGCATTCTCGATCCGAGGAACTAATTTACCGTCCTGGGCACGTAGCTTGTATGCCCCGTTCCGAAGGATCACTGAGACAAGGAATGACTCCTCCCAATTTGGGGAAAGTTTGTTTCTGTGAGCAGTTTTGTCCGTCGCCTCTACACTCCGCAGGACTAAATCCCCAACGCCGAGCAGGCGAGCTTTCACTCACTTGTTGTAATATTGAGTGACGCACTGTTGGTATGCCACTGTCCTTAAGCGTGTTGCGTCGCGGGCTTCTAGGAGCAAATCCATGTGCTCTGTGAGCCACTGTAAGTTGCTGATAGGGTTGAAGCATTCAATCCGGAGGCTGGGTGGCCCTACCTCGACGGGGACGACTGCTTCAGTCCTGTAGCATAGACTAAAGGGCATCTCCTGTATTGCTTCCCATGACTTCATCCAGTATGTCCATAGCATGGACGGTAACTCGTTGGCTTAGGAGCCCCCTACGTCTTCGAGCTTTGTTTTCAACTGGTACAGTGGCGTCCGGTTAGTCACTTCAACCTAGTCATTTTCTTGCGGGTATGCCACGGACATGTGGACCAGTCTAATGCATAAGCTCGTGCAGCACTTAGTAAATCGCTTTTCAGTGAATTGGGTTCCGTTATTGGTCACTATGACCTCGAAAATCCTGAACTGACAAATAATATTCTGACGGATGAAATTTGTTGCGTTCTACTCGATTATGCGTGCCAGGGGAGTGGCATTGACCCACTTGGTGAAATGGTCGATACTAACAATGAAAAATTTTCTCTACCCAGATGCCAAGGAGATGGGTCCAAGGATATCAAGGCCCAATTGTGCGAATGACCATGGGGCCTGCAGGCTCTACAACTTCGTGTGTTGCAGATGGATTTGTGAACTTGGCAGCTCTTGCACCTTTTGATGAAGTCTATGGCATCTTGTTTCATCATGGGTTAGAACAAACCCAGTCGCATAATTTTGAATGTGAGGCTTTTTCCTCCAACATACGCGCGGCAGAAGCCGAGGTGGACTTCACCCAGCGCATATTTAGCTTCTTTAGGCGAAAGTCATTTTAGGTAAGTGGTCAAGTATCTTTGTTGGTACAGCCTCTTATCGATGATTGCATACCAGTCAGCTATCTTCTTTACTTGCTTGGCCTCCTCTAAGTTCTTTGACAGCGATCCGTCCGCCAGGTACCTCCAGTACGGAGTCATCCAGTTGTCATTCTTGACTACCTGTAGCATCTTGCGCTTTGGGTCGTCACTGTTGGTTGCAGTTTGGACTTCTCGCATGCTCCTGGCATACTGCTTCTGCGATCCCGTCACAGTGGCCTTGGCCAACTGGTCGACCTTCCAGTTCTATGTCCTCGAAATATGCACAATCTCAAATTTCTTGAACGTCTAGTCCTGGGCCTTCACCTTTGCTAGGTACTTGGCGAGCTGACTTGATGCCTCAAAAGTTTCCTGGATCTAATTGACTACCACCTCTGAATTGCTATAGATGACCAACGCTTTTGTCGAGCATTGCTTGGCTAATCTAAGCCCTGCAATGAGGGCCTCATATTCCGTAACGTTGTTTGTTGTTGGGAATCTAAGTGCCAAAGAGTATTTTATCTTCGAGCCGTCTAGAGTTTCGAGTACGACTCCAGCCCCACTATTAGCCTGTGTGGACAATCCGTCGATGTGAAGAGCCCACACAGGGGCCCTTATGATGCTTGTGCTTTCGACTTGGTCTGGGGCGTCGAGAGCAGGGGTCGCCATTTTGATCATGTAGCCCGCGAGAGCCTGACACTTCAAGACCGACCACAGCCAGAACTCCACGTCGAATTTGTCCAACTCTATGGCCCACTTGACCAGTCTTCTGGACATTTTTGGATTCTGCAGGATTCTCTTAAGAGGTTGGTCAGTCAGCAAGATGATTCAGTGCACTTGGAAGTATGGCCGTAGCTTTCAAGTGGAATAGATGAGAGCCAAGGCAATCATCTCGATGTGAGGGTAGCGGGACTCCATGTCTGTCAGCACTTTGCTTACGTGGTACACAGGTCGTTGCACGTTTCCCTGCTGCCGGATAAGAATCAAGCTTTGGGCCGTGCTTGATATCGCCAAATAAAGATACAGGTCATCACCCTCCGAAGGCGAGGTCAAGAGTGGAGGGTTGGTGAGGTATTCTTTCATTTCCTAGAACGTAACCTTGCACTTCGTAGTCCATCGGAATGTGGTTGCCTTTGTCCTTCTGAAGGATTTGAAGAATAATAAGTATTTCTCTACCAATTTGGCCAGGAACCGTGAGAGGGCGATGAGTCTCCTTGTGAGCTTCTGGACCTCCTTTGTGGACCGCGTAGGGCACATATTTAGGATGGCCTTTATTTTCTCTGGGTTCGCCTTGATGCCGCGTTGGGACACTATGAAGCCCAGGAACTTCTAAGAGGTTACCCCGAAAACGCACTTAGTTGAGTTGAGCTTTATCTTGTGAGCCCAAAGCACTTCGAAGGTCTCTGCCAGATCGCAGATGTGGTCATTGGTGACTTTGTTTTTGACGAGTATGTTGTCTACATATATCTCAACATTTCACCCGATTTGGGTTTCGAACATTTTATTCACCAACCGCTGATAGGTTGTGCCGACATTCTTTAGACCAAAGGGTATAACCTTATAGTAGTAGGTTTTCTGGTCGATTATGAATGAGATGTACTCCTCGTCGCCTGGGCTCATTCTTATTTGGTTGTAACATGAGTAGGAGTCCATGAAACTCAGGAGTTCGTGCTTGGACGTGGGATTTACCAGCTGGTCGATCCTCCGAAGAGCAAAGCTGTCCTTTGGGCAGGCTTTGTTCACGTCGGTAAAGTTGACGCACATCTGCCATTTGTCACTGCTTTTTTTCACGAGGACGACGTTCGACAACTAATCTAAGTATTGGACCTCCCTTATCAATCCTGCTTCAAGTAGCTTCCTCACTTCTTCCCTTGTGGTGGCCGGCACGAGCTTGTTTGACTTTGTTGGGATTGGTCGAGCTGCTGTTAGGACGGTGGGTGCCGCGACTTGCCAGGTTTGACCTCATTTCTCATTGGATGACATTTTTTGAGCCGAAACCTCTTGCACTACCAATTTGCAACTGCTTCAGGAGAGATGTAGGTGGAATACGATTGGATACGTGTTAGAGGTGCCTAGTGGACCTTGCCCCAAATCTCTCGGATCGCCATCATCTGATTGAGCTTACCTGCTGGTTGGGCCTCTTTGCTATTGGTTGGGCTTTGTTGGTATCCGCCCAAATCCGTACTGGACCTATCAGATTAGACCAACACACTATCTTTAGAAACTAGGTGCACATTCTTTTTACTTGACTAAAATATCAACTATTTCTGTAACATATATAATTTAATGTCAAAACTTATTTCAAAAGTTACCATATTGAAAAACCAAAACATATTTTCTAATTAAAAATTACGATAACGAATTAGTATCATGACTACCAAAAGCCATCGGTCCGAGTAGCAATAATAAATCTCGTAATTAAATTATAGAAAGTCACAAAGAAGCATAAAATTGATCAAATTTGTGACTTTTTTTTTTAAAAAAAAATATCTATATAAAATCGCTGCACATTATCAAGAAAAAAAAAATAACATATCAATTTTAAACAGCTTCAACATAATTATATCATAAAACGACAAATACCTTTTTATTGTTAATAAAACCACAACACAAATAATACAACTACAGTTTATCCAGCGTAGTTTTTAGACAGATCTCGATATTTGGGTTACCTCCTCTTCACAACTCCTCGAAAAGTTGCACCAATTGCTTAAGCAACAAAAAAAAAAAAAAGGTTGTCTTGCCAATTTGTTGTGTTCTGGTTGCACGGGGACCGAGAGATGCAGAGGTTAGCGAGGTGGTGAGGACAAGTCTTCGGATGACTTGCTATGGCCGAGAGATGCGGGATGTTGACCACCCTGCAGGATCTCTCGGGGACCAGGCTCGTTAATGAAGGGCGCGTCCAGTCGGATTCGTGGCTTCCAGGCAACACGAGTGAGCGAGGTGTTGGATACGAGATGAGAACTGAGTCCGGATGTTTTAAGTGGAAAACCTCCTCTTGAATGGGGAGGAAAAACCACTAGGCTCTGGGCCTGTAAAGAGTTACACTATATGGGTTGGAGATTTTACAGAGTACAGTTGTGAGGGTTATTCCCTTCTCTATCTCTCGTTTTGTGTTTATCTCCTAAGGAAACTATGCTCTCTGGGAGCCTTCTTCCACGTCTTTGAGGAGCTGGGCGTGGAGAAGGAAGGGGTTTGCTGGAAGCTTTGGAAGTCGGGGTGACTGGGAAGCTTCTCTCTTTCGTCTCTGTTTTTGCGTATTCGTCCCCCTTCTGCAAAGAGGCTTTGTTGTGTATTTATAGTGGAAGCTGGGTCGTTGGGGAGTGGACACGTGCCGTCCATCCAACGGTTGAGGTGCTGGACCACTGGCTTTCTTTAGTTCTGCTGACGTGCGGGAATGGCATGCGGACGGCGCCGCTGCAGCCTTTGCGTGTGTCAGGTGTGCAGGATTTGGATATCTTCCTCGATTTGACTAGGCATGCTCTGTTGATGCGGCGACTGGCAGTAGGCATAGGCTTTCTTGGAAACCGTCGAAATAGGCCAGTTGGCATTCCAGGTCATGGACGGGCGGTTCTCGGACGGCTGCGAGTCCCTTTGCAAGCTCGCGGTCTTGAGAGGAGTGAACAGCCTCTGCGAAGTCCTCGGGAAAGTCTGAGAGATTCTTCTTGACTTCTTGGCCGCTCGGGTGGTAAGAAGTCTCCTGGGCTCTCGGCCCTTGGACCGTTTGATCTGCTCGTGTGGTTGCCTCTGGGCCTCTTCTATTTGGGCCGTGCTTTTATGGGCCTTTATACTGGGGCCCAACATAGCCCCCCATGCCAAAGGACCCGAGGTTCTCGGTCGTTTGGCATGAAGTTGCCGTCCGGTTGGAGACGTCTGTCGTCCGAGAACGCACGCCTTGATGGCGTGTTCTGTGTTGACTTCGACAGGTGGTTGCCCTCGGACTTTTTCGGGCCGTCGCTTCGCCTCCCTGTTGGAGCATTAAATGCCGTATCTTGCTGACGTGACGCACGATCAGGCGTCTTGGGAAGGAACGACTGCCAGACTTCCGGGGCGAATGGCCTGTTGACGTGTGGCAAGGGCAATGAGTGCATTTTTCCGTACTCTAGGGTTTATTTAAACCCTTCGTTGCCCTTGGTCTTTGGTCCCCCGTCGATACTCCGACGCTCAAGTTAGCTATCTTCCGGAATAAACGGAGAGATGTATGCATAAGATGCGAGAATGAGGGGAGTGCGAGAGGGATGTGGTCGGAGGCGTGAACTCCGTGGAGGCACCTGGCAGAGGGTGGTTTATTTGCATACCCGCGGAGGGTGATTTGTGGTGCACCCGGCAGAGGGGCGGCTTTTAAGTGCGCCCACGGAGGACGACTTTTAGATGTTCGTGGGCCTCGGGTAATGTTTGGAGATCTCCCGAAGTATGCTGGAATGAGTGCGGGACCCGTTGGGCCCGAGTGGGCCGTGAGCCTCGTGACCAGGCGGGTCAATAAAGGGGGGCCGTGCTATCCTGCCCGGCATTTTTCGGGCAGAGAACGTGGAATGACCGCCCCGTCCATTCTGCTGCCGGGCGGCCTCTTGAGGTGCGGTGCGCCATTTCTGCCCGGGAGCTTTGAGCGTCATTTGGGAGGCTCCCCCGTTGGCTTTCTGCCCACGGTTTGGATTATGCTCTCGGAGGACTCTGCGGCGCCAGGCTTGACCGAGAACGGCGGTAAGCCCCGGGCGCCTTCGACAGGGAACTGGGCGGCCCCATTTGGCCGGATTCATGCCCAATCTGGTTGTGATTTTAGCATTTCATGCCCTGTTCTTGACGAGAACAGGAGGAAGAAGGGCCGCCATCGACGGGGACGTGGTTTCGCCCGATTTGTGGGACTAATCGTTGGGCAACATCGACGGGGAGCTCTAGGCTCCACCTGACGCTGATTTGGGGGACGAATCGTAGGACATTGTGGCTGAGAGAGTGCCGTGTCCTCCTTCGACAGTCACGGGAACAGAGGGAGAGAGGGCCACCGTCTCTGGGAGCGTTCGGTGCTCCGTTTGGACGGAAATTAGGGCAGAGAGAATGGGAGGCCACCGACATTGGGCTCCACGCACAGTCTGTAGCGTAGGGAAGCAGAGCTGCTCCCTGGTGTTTGGTGAGCGAAGGGGAGCTGCCTCCCCCGAATCTCATTCTTCTTCCTTCACGGTGGTGAGGGCACACGCAGAGAGGGAGGGAGAGAGAAATGGTGGCCGTACTGGTGGTTCTTCCCCCTTTTCCCTTTTGCTCCCTTTCCGGCGAGGTTAGAGAGAGAGAGAGAGGCGGCGGCATGGGCTGTTCTGCCTCTGCCATGCCAGCCTGAAGATGCCAGTCTCCAGATGATCCAGAAACGTGCCCCCCTCTGTCCTTTTTATGGGCAGAGGAGAAAATATTTTCCCGCCAAAATAAAAGCATTTCCCGCCTTTTTGCCTTGGGCCCTTGATTTTGGGCCGAGATTTATGGGCCCTGCTTCTGGGTCCCAACACAGCCCCCCATGCCAAAGGGTGCGATGTCCTCGACCATTTGGCATGAAGTCGCTGCCCTTAGAGAAATCGTTGTCGGTGTCCTGGCCTAGGCTTAGGGCGTTTGCCTTTAAGGATCCTTCCAACTTTTCGGATCGCACGGCTTTGCAAGAAGTCCTTAGGGCTCGATCTTTTTAAATACTCGAACGGGGTCGAGTTTTTATAATACGACTTGTGGGGTTGCTCGGGAAGGATCAAGTTTTTGGGTTTTGACCATTGGGGCCCGCCTCTAGGGCTACTCGGGTTGGTGCCCAAGTCTTTGTTGCCTGACCTCTGGGGTCCGACCTCTGGGGCCGCTCGGGTTGGCGCCCGAGTCTTGTTGCCTGACCTCTGGGGTCCGACCTCTGGGGCCGCTCGGGTTGGCGCCCGAGTCTTGTTGCCTGACCTCTGGGGTCCGACCTCTGGGGCCGCTCGGGTTGGCGCCCGAGTCTTGTTGCCTGACCTCTTGGGTCCGACCTCTTGGGCTGCTCGGGTTGGCGCCCGAGTCTTCGTTTGTCGGATGCCGTGAGTTGCTGGCTGCTTCCTGCTGCTCTGGGGCCGGGCCCGGGTCTTCGCAGGAAGCGGTTGAGGAGAGAGTTGCTTCCTGCTACTCCGGGGCCGCGCCCGGGTCTTCGCAGGAAGTGGTTGTGACAGTACTCCACCAGTTGCATACTTTTGGGCTCTTTGGCGCCCTGGGGTCATTTTAGGAACTCCTGGCAGGGCGGAGGAATGAGACATCTCCGTGATGAAGTGCGGAGGCTGAGAGCCCCCGGCGTCGTCAGAATGATGGAATGAGGCGTCTTCGTGTTGTGGGACGAAGTCTTCGCCTCGATACTGAAAAGAGGAGGGTTGATGGCCTCCTGGTAGATGAGATATCTCCGTGATGAAGTGCGGAGGCTGAGAGCCCCCGGCGTCGTCAGGATGACGGAATGAGGCGTCTTCGTGTTGTGGGACGAAGTCTTCGCCTCGATACTGAAAAGAGGAGGGTTGATGGCCTCCTGGTAGATGAGATATCTCCGTGATGAAGTGCGGAGGCTGAGAGCCCCCGGCGTCGTCAGGATGAGGGGTCGCCGCGACCGATGACTTTGCTCCCGTCGAGGGAACGATCTGCATTCCGGACGTTGTTGTCTTCTGCCCGTCCGGGGTTTAAGAAACGGAGCCCCCGGGCATAGCTATCCGATGTGGGATCGGCGGTGTAGGAGGCCATGGTCTGAGCCACAGCGCTGTCGGGAACCTGAGTGCTTCCCGTCTTTGTATGTGAGATTGAGTATTGAAGGGAGACGCTAGGCTTTTTGCTGCGTTTCCCACAGACGGCGCCAATGTTGCGTCCTGGGTCCGCGGTTGCCGTACGGATTAGAGGGCCTTCGGATTCCCTAGCACGTGGCGGCGTCGGGAGAAGGATTCGGTCTCCGTATCTATGAACCTGGACCTGCACAACATAAACAATAAGCGAGAGGTTAGAGGCCGACGGGGGGTTTTGGTCCCCC
>JAODPA010045366.1:0-11790 GCA_025585075.1 Nepenthes mirabilis | reverse complement strand
AAATGCAGAGTCATTTACCTCTCACATACACACACTCCCTTTCTCGTTCTCCCTCGTTGAAACGGATGCAAGCTAGGGCGAGAATGAGGCCACTTTGTACAGTAATAATTGATACAACCCAGTATGTCTCACCAATTTCTGCACCACAGCTCGCTCCTGTCTCGCTCACAGCCCAAAAGGCATTAAATTCTATGCATTTCCTCCAAATTTGATCGACCCTAGCTTACTTATTCAGTCTTTTAAACTCCGAGGGAAGGGAGGATGTTGTACATTGATTAAATCAAAAATTTCAAAGGTCATACTATTCATAGTGTGCTAAAGGAGCTGTTTGGCCAAACCGTAAAATAACACCCCAGTCCTGTCCGACCACGTCAAGGAATTTCTCCAGACCTTCGCTGCAAGAATACAGGAAGGCAGCAAGGGACCTTCCCAGTAGCTATAATCAAGAATATTAAACACAGCATCGCCTGGCTTGAGCAGCAGTTACAATAATCGTTGCATCATGTCACGCAATAACAAAATAATAACTCACGCACCCCCTATAATTTGACCAAACCCTACCTCCTATCTAAACAGGAACTCAACCGCTTACCCATTCATATAAAGGGGAGAGCAGCACGCGTATGAATAAGAAATGAAAGCAAAACAAGCAACCACCGAGTATATTACAAGACAGTTCATACCTAACAGAATCAAATAGAGGAAATCAGACAAAGCTTAATTCGAAAACCCAGCCTACTCCAGACACGACGCCAACACATGGCATACAAAAATCGTCCCACATGGATTAAACATAGCACAAAGTCAATAGATGTGAATGAATCTCTGCTGATCAAACTACAAAAGGATAACAGTCTCTGCCCTTTCGATTCAACTTGTAATACCGCCACACTGCCAGAATATCAAATACCACAACTAAAGCCATTCAAACGAGCAAGGTTGACTACATCAAGCAACAGGGAGGGGGCGCCAACAGTAGTCACACAGCTGTCTTCCGCAGCTCCTCAGCTCCATGTGCAAAGTGGCATCTGTCTCCGAATGTACACGATGCTTTTGCAAAGTTCTCACACAGCTTAGTTTTGTAGTTATTTGCCGATGGAGGGCCCATTTGGCTCTTTACTGGGGGTGGTGCAGGGGCTGAACCAATGTTTACTATCAGCTCCCGGACCATTGCGCTTGCTTGCTTGATCTGATCAAATGTGCCTTCCAGTTCAATGTTCCTTAAATTGGGATCAGACTCGTGATCTCTTATGGAAAGTTTTGCTCCAGTGACTCGACATATCTGCTTTGAGTTCACGCCGCCTTTCCCAATGATAGCTCCAGCAAGAGATGCATCAACACTAATTTTTGCAGTTGCAGAGGCCCCAAAACTGGCAGCAGCAGCAAGCCCTGGCGGAGGAGGAGGTTCCATCCGGGCAGCCATCCTTCCAGGCATCACTCCCATGACACGTTTGTCCTCGTGGGATGAAATGGATGGCTTTCCAAGCTCCCATTCTCCATGAGCAAAGTGGCATTTGTCACCAAACTTGCAACCCTCAGCTGTGTTGTACTTGTTGCACATACGAGTCTTGACAGGTGCTGGTGACAAACTATCAGGGAAGGACGGTGGGGCAGCAATAGTCCTAGCAGCAGGAGGAGAAGCCGCGGCACCAGCAAGATTCATCATCTGAGCAACAGCTTTATATCCACCAGGGACGTAATGCAAGAAGTGGCAAGCTTCACCAAAAGGGCAGCCAGATGTACTGCATAAATATAGTCAGTCAATTCAAAATCCAAGCCATTGATGACTAAAACAGATAAGAATTGGCTACCATTATTTCCATTATGAATGTAAGAACTTCAAATGGAAGAACAAGCCTTACGATTAGTACAACATATACGATTAGTACAACACACTGAAGAAGAATAAACCAACCTTTAAGAAGCTAATAGTAGTTTCAACATGCAAAACGTACCAGTCAGGAAGCTGATCAATTGCCATCAAGGTAAATGAAATATGGCACAAAATTATCACAGAAATCCCAGTTTTAATTATTTTTTTGACTGGTCTAAATATCATGGTCAAATCACTGGTTCTGATATATATAAACGACAATCACCTAGGACCAACCGTTACAAGTGAGGTAAGAAACACATTGATATAACACTACAACATGTTAAAACTGTAGACCTAAACCCAATCATAGTTTTACTCGCTAGAAAAGTACTACAGCAAGCACACATAATACGGCCTGCCCTTCCTATTAACCTGGGCACTCGTGGAGCTTGTACCATAGCAGAAATCCAAAAACATTATGGTTCTGATTCATATAACAAGGAGCATCAACTGCATCAGCAACACAAGAACACGAACAATTCTTGACATACCATCACAAACAATGTTGCTGTAACATGGTATTGGACATCTATTTATGTTCAATCATCAACCATAAAAGAAATAATTGACAAACCATTAATGGTCAATTTTGTGCTTGCACTTACAAGAGTTCCAATCTCTGACAATATACAAAAAGATCAATTAAACCAACCTCACATGCAACTGAAGATGTCAGTTCAACAACAAAGGTCTGAAAGGACAAGACATTAGAACAGCAAAGAGTTTATTGCAAACAGATTGCTCCATTGAAGAACTCACAGTCCTACATCATGGCAAAGATCGCAGGCCCTCCAATTATTTTCTTTCATGCAATGCACATTCAAAGAGCATACCAACCCCGGCCACACTTGAGATAATTCTACAGTATTCATACCCCCTCCACCAAGATGATGTCTCCATAATACTAGGTGACTCTGAAAATGTCCTCCATAAATTTATTCACTCGTATACTCAAGTTGATTCCAGCTTTCACAATTGCCGAATCAAAAAGAAATACACTAGAATCTTAGCTATGAAAGCAGATGCATTGAATAATGCCATCTGAATAAAAAGGAAAGTTTCCAAACCACCGAATCAAGGGAGAAAGAAAAATTTTGTCCAGACTAGCTGATGGAGATGGTAGAAGGGCCATCCACAATGCTACTAGGAAGACAAGGTATCAAGAGGCTATGATGTCTGCATTAGCTTAATTGCATGGTTCTGGAGCTAGAGCTTTGGAAGGAAGACACTCGATTTGTAGGGTTGCAGTTGATTTGGGAAGATTAGATATTTAAAGAACCATGAATTTAGATTGAATTTTGATTATGACTAATAAGTGGGAATTTGGTTGTAGGATTCTAGGAGTGATTATGGGAAAACATGACCCTAGGTGCTTATATTCTGCAGCTTTTGATTTGTTTAGTTTCTTTTTTATGCTTTGATAATGGAGGAAAAGCTTTATGCTTTCAAAATATTTTCCTGAGAATTGAGAGCTAGCGTGAGTTAGTCTCTATTTTTAGCTTCCACTGTCATTCAGATTTTGGCGTTGCCTCTAAGTATTCATTGATTTGATCATCCAACACACCACTAAGATGCCATCAAGAGAGGCTTCCATCATTGGTTCTTTCATTGAGAGACACCCAACCCGTGGGGCAGCAGCCCGAGATCATGGCTGATAGACAGCCAACGCATAGAGAGCAGATCAAGAACATTGAAGCCACTTAGAAGGCTCAACAACTAGACACTACTGAGTGGCTTGGTAAGTCGGAGGAGGTGCTTCAGCAATTAATGGAGAAAATACAGGGGCTGGATATTGGAGAAAGAAAGCACCATAGAAGAAGAGCTGACAAAAACTGTTCCAAGAGTCCATTGGATCTGCAAGGAACCACCACCATGAGAAGGTGCAGCATTCAAGTTCATCTAATGCAGATTCTTCTACACAAACAGGAAGTAACCAAGGCAAGTCAAAGGAATAAGATGCCCAAAGAGAAAGAAGAGGCGCTGGTGATAGAGGAACGAGAGGAGGGATTACCAACCTAAAGATGGACTTTCCCCAAGTTCAGTGGTGAGGATCCGAACACTTGGGTAAGTACGGCCAAGTAATATTTCGAACACCACCACATGGAGGACCATGCCAAGGTGACTTGTGCCACCCATGCCATTGAAGGGGATGCAAACCAATGGTGGCAATTAGAGATCATAGGAGTGAACTAAGGTAGCAAAAATTTGTCAAGAAGCTCTTGGAGAGGTTCGGGCCAACCAGATATGTAGACTACCACAAGACTCCCACAAAGAGAAAGCAACATGATTTATTAAGAGAGTATCACTGAGAGTTCGAATAATTGTCTACAAGGGTGCATGGGTGGTTGGCAAATGCCCTCAATGGATCCTCTTTGGGAGACTTGAAGGGCACGTTAGTGATGAAGTAAATCATAGAAAGCCAAAGACTTTGATGCAAGCCTTGGAGACTGCACGAATTAAAGAGGATCAACTCCAAGATTTAAGGAAGAATAGCCTTTTTGAGGTAAGGAAAGCACCACCAATGGTTTCTGAATTCAGTGCAACCAGACTTTTAGTGAAGGCTTGCAACCAGGAGGTCCTAGTGGAGATGCAACAAATGAAAGCAAGCCATTATCCACAGAACTAAAGAAGTTCTCATAAGAGGAGATGCAGCAACAAAGACTGAAGGGGCTTTGCTTCAACAGAAATGAGAGGCATATACAGGGCCACAAATGTAGGAAGAAGTAAATCATTGTTATTGAGCTAGAGATAGACAAAGAGGAATATCTAGTGGATGAGAAGCACAGTAAGGGGCAGAAGAGCAAGGAGAAGCCAGGGCAGACCCTCATATTTCTATCCACGCCTTGGTAGGTATCACGGGACCTAGCATAGCTCACATGACAAGAAGTTGGTGACAATTCTTGTTGATAATGGTTCATCCTTAAACTTTAACAACTCTAATGTGGCCAAAAGCCTGGGGCTACCTATGACTCCTCTCTCTTTATTCAAGGTCAAGGCAGCTAATGGTTGATACCTAACAAAGTGTACAAGAAAGCATGTTTGAAATGCAAGGCCTTGAAATTGTAGAGGATTTGTACTCTATGCCTATCGTTGGGTTGGATGTTCTGTTGGTTGTGAAATTACTAGAGGAGCTAGGGAAGATAGTCTTGAACAACAGAAAAATGACTGGAGTTTATGATTTGAGGCAAATGGGTGACATTGAAACTAAATGGTAGAGGAGGATGTAATGCTATGGAGCCAAATGAAATGGATCTTTTTCCATCATTATTGCTTCACAACTAAAGGGCTTCATCAGTAAGAATTATGGCAGGGAAGGTGGAAGCAAAGATGCAGGAATAGGGGCTAAGATGCCTAGTGACTTGAAGAGTGAGTTGGAGTTGTTTTCCAAGGTAGTAGAGGAACCGAAAAGAGTTCCACCCTCAAAGAAATTTGACCATCGCATTATATCGAAGAAGCAAGCGAAGCCAGTCAATGAGACACAATAACAATAGCCTATTACCAAAAGGCCAAGATTGAGAAGCAAGAAAAATAAGATGTGGGCCAATGGACTAGTTCGACCAGGCACTATTGAGCCTTGACTGAGGCTACTATCAAGGATAGGTTTCCAATCCTGACAATTGACATGTGGGATGAGCTTGGAACTTGTATTTTTTCTCCAAGCTTTAAGGCTTGGATATCATCAAATAAAGGTGCATGAAGGCGATATACGACCGCCCTTCAGAATAACAATGGTCATTGAGAACATTTAGTGATGCCTCTTGGTATATGCAATGCACCATCGACATTTCAAGGATGGATGAACCAAATCATCAAACCACACTTGAGGAGGTATGCATTGGTTGTGTTCAATGTTATTCCTGTCTATTAGAGGTTTTAAGAAAATCACTTGAAGCACTTGGAGGTGGTTTTGGAAGTGCTACTTTGCAATCCTTTCTATGTTAAGTTGTCCGAGAGTACATTCAGCTGAAAGGAGCTGGAGTATTTGGCGCCGATCTTGCATGAGGGTGTCAAGGTGAATTTAAAGAAGGTTGAAGCTATGGTTGCTTTGCCTATATCAAAAACCCTCACTGAGTTAAAGGCTTTCATAGGACAAACCACCTACTACAGAAATTTCATCCAAGTTATGGTTCCATTACGGGGCCACTCACTAACATGCTCAAGGAAAACAATTCTGCTTGGAATGAAGAGGTATAGGAAGCGTTTGAAGCATTGAAGAGGGGGAGCATCACAACCATACCCATGCTTGCCATGTCTAATTTTGAGAAGGTGTTCAATACAACCATCATGAGGGTCAGTGCGATCTTGACTATTGATACAATGGGAGGCCACTTGCATACATTGGCAAGGCCCTAGGAGATCAGAAGAGATGGACAATGTATGCACGGGAGATGCTTGTAGTCACATCGGTCATTTGATAGTCACATATTAACAATTCTTGAGGCTTCTTTTGAACAAAGGATCACCACTCCAGATCAACAAAGCTATGTATCTAAGTTGCCTAGTTATGAATTTCAAATGGTTTTTCAAGCTGGTAAGGAGAACCATGTGGCCAATACCCTATCTACAACAGATGATGGTGAGGTATTAGAGGCCCTTTGAGGTCTTTCATGGGAAATCTGGGATCAGTGTTGTTAAAAGCATGCATCAAGTGCGCCTGGGCACAACTATGCTGAAGGCTTGAAACCTAGCACCTCAGCATATCTAGGCTAAACTCATACCAAGACGTATGCACCTAGGCTTTAAGGTGTGCACCTTTCATTGAGGCTCACGGTACATGCCTAGAGCACCTCACTATTTTCCTTATAAATCAAAACTAATGTTTCTTTTTAAATTAGTTGCAATATTTGATTTCTACTTTATATACGAATGTGGTGTTTGTAAAATTAGGATTGATGAAAGTAATGCATTACTCATTAGAAAAATAGATGGAGACTATAACGATAATAATAAATTTACATTTGAGGATGAATTTTTAACTAAAAATTTTATAGTTGAAATTGTTTCAATTAAAGAAGGCTACACATTATACTATGTTGGGAAATAATGTAAACCTTGAACAATAGGTGCCTCTAGAACCAATTCATTGGAACTTGTAAATAATGAATCATCTAACTTAGAAAGGCATAAAAAAAAAAAGAAAGAAGTCATTCCAACTGATAAGCTAATGAAAGATAAGAAAATGAGTTTTTATTTGGTGATAATAAATAGTCTTTTCTATGAGAATCTAGATAAAATTTTATATCAGTTAATGAATTTTATTATTCTAATGCACTTGCAAAAAACTGTGTTTATTAATTGTCACTTTTTTGTTATCAGTTACTCATGAGTTTATTATTGTTCTCAAAAATATTTTTTGATTTTTCTAGTTCTCTTATTAACTTTAACAAGTTAAAGTCACTACAAGAATATCATATATCCATAATATAAATGGGTGTCTCACTTCAATTAGGCCTGCTCCAACACTTTGCCCCTTGCGCCTAAGCCTCAAGGACCACTGATGAGCTTTGCACCTTTAACAACACCGTCTGGGATGAGATCGAAGAGAGCATAAAATATGATCTAAGGTGTAAGGAGTGATGGAGAGGTTAGAAGGGGATGCTAAAGAAGTAGGAAATTATGAGGTAAATGGCAATATTTGGAGCTACAATGGGAGAATACTGATGCCAAGTGTGGAAGACATTAGAAGATTTTGGGCCATTTCATGGGACCAAGGGGGACACTCTGAGGTCTACCATTAATGGGTGAGGATGGCTAACTTTTCCAATTGGTATGGCATGAAAAATGAGGAGTACGTTAGGAGGCGTAATATTTGTCAAAGGGCGAAGAGTGATAGAAGGAACTAATGCAACCATTGCCAATCCCTAATCACACCTGGGGAGATGTTACCATTAACTTTGTAGAGAGATTACCACCTCCCTAGCGGGTGCTGTGATGTACTTTTGGTGGTGGACCACTTGACCAATTATGCACACTTCACAACAATGCTACACCCATACACGAAGAGTGTTACTAAGCTTCAAGTGGATCATGTAATGAAGCTTCATAGCTTGCTGAGAAGCGTTGCAAAGGATAGGGAACAGGTATTTATAAGCAATTTTTAGAGGGAGTAATTCAAGATGCATGGCCCAAAATTGGCTAGAAGCTTAACTTATCATTCTCAATCCGATGGACAAGTGACCACGAACCTTGAGCAATACCCTAGATTCTTTGTGCTTAAATACAAGACATGGTGAAAGGAGCAGTTGGCTTCGGCTGAATTTTGGTACAACATTTTTGCACCACTAATCCATCAAAATAACACCTTTTGAAGCTCTCTAAAGGAGACCACCATCAGCATTTGTGTCTTATGAAGTGGAGAGCTCACCAAAATAAGTTGGTGGACGTGGATCTTAATGGAATAAATGAGGTCCTGTAGGAGCTCAAGCAGAATTGGCACTTGCTCAAGACCAAATGAAACATCAATTAGACAACAGGCAAATAATGGAGTCTTTTAGGCCAAGTGATTGGATAATCCTCAAGTACTCGCCAAGGATACACAAGTCACTATCCAAGGCAACACTTAAGTTGAGGGCTAAGTATTTTGACCCATAGTGTGAGAGAAGTGTAAATATCATTCCAATAGGCGTTCACAACCATTCTTTGTTTTTTTTTTTTTTTCTCATGTCTCATGGTTAAGGATAGTGAATGATTTCCCAGTGACCGATGAAGATGGCAGAGTATTTGTCAAGTTCAACAAGATCTTGCAGCGTGGGAAAGTGCAAAAGGTAGGCCAAGCAAGGACTAAAGCATTAGTCCAATAGAGGGGACATCCACAATACAATGCTACATGGAAGAGTGTCCAGGTTTTCTCAAATAGCTTCGGAGCTTGACCTAGAGGACAAGATCGGTTTTGAGGGGGGAGGACTGAGAGACATGCTTGTAAGACCGTCAGCAATGTCACTAGGAAGGTAAGGCATGAAGAGGCAAGGAGGGCTGCATTAGCTAGACTACATGTTCAATAGCTAGAGCATTAGAAGGAAGACCTTGATTTTAGGGGTTGGAGTAGAATTTGAAAGATTAGATATAGTTTCATTTGTTTTAGATTGAATTTTGATGATTTGGCCATTAGAATTGTAGTTTGTAGGAGAGATTATGGGAAAACCCAATAGAACCTAAGTGTTTATATTCTACAGATTTTGTATGGTTTAGTTCTTTATGCTTTGATGAACAAAACGATTGCTTTATGCTTTCAAACCATTTGCTGAGAATTGAGTGCTAGTCCAAGTTAGTCTTGATTTTCATCTTCTATTATCATTTGATTTTGTGTTTTCTTGAGTTAGCGTTGGATTCACTCATCTGACAAGCCACTAAAATACTTACTATTGAGAAGTAGTTCCATCACTAGGGTAGCAACACTAAACTTGTCAAATCATCAGTTTTTACTTTCTATCAAAGGGAAAACAGTGGGAAAGCAAAATGTAGCTACTCTCGCATCTTTAGAGAAGCAAATGTCAGCAAATCATCATTTCAATGTCCCATAACACCCAAATTAATAGAAACAATCTCACCGGTTTAACAGCACACACGCAAGAGAAGCCAATATTTTCCAGTCTGATGATAGAGACAGAAGCCAATGTTTAGCAGTGAGATTGAACTGTCCCATGGCAGAGTGTAAATGATAGAGAATAGGTCTTTTGGGGAGAAACCAGTTACTCTTAACAGAGTGGTTCATCTCATTGCCTGCACCCATATTGATATCTAATATTTCCTTCTCTCTATACAACTTAAATCCACTTGTGTCAAGTGGGCAACAGAAAATATAGCCAGCAGTGAGATAAAATAAAATCATACCAGAAAATATGTTCAACTTTACAGGATGTTCATAAGAAAGTTTAGCTTAAAAAGATTGTCATTTAGGTCCCAAATACAGCCAGGAAGACCATAGCACTCCACTGAATTAAGCAATTTTGTTAAATGGTAACTGTTATACTGATTTGAACATTGAGATACCTGTAACAAGAACTTAATTACAATTCATTAGTCTGAATTAAAAAAACGCTTCCAAAAATAAGATTTTACATCAGTTCCATGTATCCAGCAGTACAGGTACTGATCCCACAACCACATTTCGATTACTTATAATCCTCCACATGGTTAAACCATGTATCAACCGTTTCTAATCAATCGTCTCTGTTATTGTAATTAGAAGATTGAGTATGACCTGTATCACAACTTTAGATGCTGAATTCATTAGTCAAAATAAATTACCAATATAACTTGTACAAACAATTTTTTATGATCCACAAGCACTACCCATATAAAATTACGTTAACGTAATTGTTTTAGATAGGTTAAGATTTGAACCTGAAAAACTTTGTGCATGGCTTCAATTTGCTTCCTACACCAGTTGGAAATGACTCTGATTCTGTGGCAGAACATTAATATTTATTAATTATTGAAGTTCCACTAATATGTGCCTACTAATGTCTTCACTTCTTATCACGGAAGAGGGAAGGAACCATGTCAAAAACTAAGCCAAGAACTTCAATTATACATGACTCAAAAAAGTTTATTAAAAACAAATAAACCAAGTTCATTTAGAAACTTCCCGAAGCAGACCATTTCAAGCAGCTATTTTCAAAAACATGGTATATCTGTGCTGAAATCAAGATAATACAGCTACGAATACATTGTAGCCCATAAATCTGCACATCTTGTGAATGAGCAGTTAATCATGTTCCAATAATAATTTCAACTGTTTTAGCAACATTAAGAATCAAGATTCTTTTAATTCATTTTCGATAAAAAAAAATTTGAACAGCTATCCTAGGGCGGATATAATATACAACATATTACACATTTCACAAATTACTCAATATTTTAAAATAAGCAAACATAATTTCTCTAGCTTTGTTGTTGACAATGGCATTCCGTTAAACAGATCGATTCTGACACATCACAAGAAAGGAGTGCAACTCAAGTCTCTTTGGAGGCTCTAGTATGAGCGAGTTCGATTGGATAATGAGGGAGGGGGTGGAAACCCTGAATATGCACGCCCGCAGCCACGTAGAGAGAAACGTATAAATCTTAACGTTTCACTTTTTAAAACAGCCAGAAGTACCCCATTAAATGCTTCAAACTCCCGCGATAATGTGCAACCAACTACGCATAAACGAGTCAAGTCACGAAAAAAAAAGGGCGGGAGAGGGAGGAGGGAGAGAGAGAGAGAGAGGACATAGGGTCACATAGTGAACAGGAATCACCAAAAAGACCTATAACAAGATACAAAAGGAATCACAAAAAACGCAGGAAAAATTACCAACCTTTCTTGGATTTCTTAAGACCTCCATTGCCATTCAAAGCAGCCCCCGGCCTACCTCTCTTGCGAGCTCCTCCGAACTCCATTTTCTACACAATAAGCAAACCCTAGGATATAAAACAAGCAGTAATAGCTGCAATAACGAAAGCTATAAAACGTAAACCAAATATATATGTATATATATATAACCTAGAAACCGACTCGAAGAACAGAGGGAGTTGGTGCGAGCAAGCGAGAGAGAGAGAGCGAGAGAGAGAGAGAGAGAGAGAGAAACCCTAGTGTTCGCGGAAGGAGTAAAACGATAGGGCGGGCTCCGCTAAGAGCATAGAGAGAGAAGTGGTAGTAATGATAAACGGATTTAAGATTGGGTTTAAATATGATTTTCTGACAACACCGAGCCTTTGGGGTTCACGTGCTGCGGAGGGTGACGTTCGCATTGATGCCCACTGAATTTAGGACTTTCAGATCTGTAGCCTTTGGATGGGCTCCGGATGTGGCCTTATTAGCCCATTTGAAATCTGGGCCGCTAATCATGTCTTCCACTTACAGATCACATCAGGGCCGCTAATCAGTTGCCAGCGTTTTCACTTACAAAATTTAAATACTTAAATTTACA
>JAODPA010045355.1:0-11790 GCA_025585075.1 Nepenthes mirabilis | reverse complement strand
AGGTCGTCACGGATGTCGGCAGCAGCCGTTGGAGGCATCGGCGCGGCGATGGAAGGCGGTGGTGATGGTGGCTCACGGATGATGTCGTGGCGGCTGCTAGCTGAGGTGGTGCGGCGTGGTGTGAGCCGTGTGCAGGGGAGAAGTCGCGCGAGAGAGAGAGGGTTGCGACAGGAAAGAGAGGGCAATGCCAGGAAAGCCAATGACGGCTACGCAGGGCAGCGACAGTTGCCGGTGGTGCGGCGCAGTGGTGGAGTGACGGCAGAGGAGCAACGGCAGTGGCAGCAGTGCGGGAGGCGCCGCGTGCAGAGGAGCAGAAGGCTGTGTGTGCGGGGCGCGTGTGAGGTAGGAGAAAGAAAGGCCCAATCGGGTGTTTTGATACATCTTTTCTTCAGATCTACGGAATATAAAGTCGAGGTAAGTATCCTCTAACCCTATTCTTAATCTGATTTAATTTCTGATATATTTTGACTACTGTGGAAAATTTTACTAACATGCATATATTTTTATACACTCTCAATTTATTATTTATGTACATGTATGTATATTTTATCGATTTTGTGGTGGTTTTACACTGGTATTTATAATTTGGAGGGTTTTTGGATATCCGGATAGTATATATGTATATTTATGTATCTGTATATTGTGAAACCATGAACCAGACCTTACATTAATCATGTATGCTGCCGGGGGCGAGGTCACTAAGGGACTATGGTAGTCCTAGGCCAGATGGATCGTTATATGTGATCCAAGACATTAGATATTGGTATCGCTCCCGACAAGAAGGCTTAGTCCCGACGATGACTTATATGATATAGCTACTTCCGCCGAAAGGAAGATCGAGACGTTTAATAGTTGATCTGCCCCACTGTATATTTAAATGAAAACTATCATAAGGAATTGACGGAATAATATATTCGGACGTCCTTATATATAACTAAAACTTAAGGTTGCACCCAAAACCACAGGTGGTAAAATATAGTGAGTAAATTTTTAATTTATGGAAGACAGAGTATATTGATGGCCTTAAGCTACTGGCCTAAATCGTAGTTGATCTAACCATGGTTACCGGACGTGAGCCAGGAACACAATATTCACAAGTCAAAATAAAATCAATAATAATATTTCCATCAACCATAACAACCCAACCCGGGTGTGACAATCATACACATGCAGGACCCAATATAAATAAAATCCGCACAAGATCTCATCGGATAAGAATCCGGACAAACATAATACACGACCTGCTAACCATGTTCGTAAGGGAGGTATCCAAATTTACAACAACTCATCAACATAACGCGATAACTCCAAACATATTCTATACATGGATCAATGCCCTCATCCGGCCATAGACAAAACCATAATAAATCCTCAAGATTAGAAATATAACCAATATGAACATCTCCACTCACCGATAGAGATCTGCCGCATCAGACAACGTCCAAGCTGTACAAGCATATTTAAGCCACTGGTCTGAATGGATAAAACATGAAAACGTGAGCCTAGAGTTCAACAAATATCATCGTATAAAAACAGTACTCATTAATCAGGAACAGGGATATCGCATAGCAATCACGTAAAACAAAACACCATGTCCGTAAAATCCCTGAAAATCGTGGAGATGTCTCGTACTATATCGTCGTCCGTATTAACTCGTCCATCCAGGATAAAATCATATAAATCACGATCCGGTAAAATCTCATAGACGATATCATATCATATGATCTGAGGTCACATACGTCGCAACCATCACCACATCCACGTGAGACACATACCGTTGTCCGGATCTAAAACTCATAATGCAGAAATCAAGAGAAAACCGCCGGAACTAAAACATAAATCAAAATACATTCCGGGTTTATCACATCAGCACGTACGAGACATTCCTATCGCCCATCCATGGGCCAAACTACGTATCTCAAATCACAGTACACCCAAATACGTGCAGAAATGCAAAGCATGCACGAAATCGGAGAACCAAAGATCAATGATACCAACTTGAGGAAGGGTTACCCTCGTCCGGTAACCACGGCTATATTGGCTACGAATTATGCTAGTAGCTCAAGGCCATCCATGTACTCTATCTCCCATAAATTAGGAACTTGCTCACTATGTTTTACCACCCGCGGCTTTGGGTGCAACCTCAAGTTTTAGTTATATATTAAGACGTCCGAATATATTAGTTTTCTGTCAATTCCTTACGATGGTTCTCAATTAAATACACAGTGGGGCAGGTCAATTACAAATATCTCAACCTTCCTTCCGACGGAAGTAGCTTCAACCTTCCTTCCGACGGAAGTAGCCTATATACGTCCCCGTTGGGACTAAGCCTCCCCGTCGGGAGCGATACCAAATGTCTCGTGCCTCAGATCACATAAACGACCCATCGGGTCTCGGACCGCCATGGTCCCGTAGTGATCCCGCACCCGACAGCATGCATGATTAGTGCAAGGCTTGGTTCATGGTTCCACAATATACAGATACACAAACGTACATATATATCGTCCGGGTGTCCAGAATCTCTCCAAATCATAAATACCAGTACAAAACCACCGCACAACCGATAAAATATACATGCATGTACACAATTGATAAATTGGGGGTATATAAAATTACATACATGTTAGTAAAATATTTTACAGTAGTCAAAACGCATCAGAAATTAAATTAGACCAAGAATATGGTTAGAGGATACTTGCCTTAACATTATACTCTGCAGATCTGAAGAAAGGATATCTCGAAACACTCCAATTGAGCCTTTCTCTCTGCTGCCCACACACCCCGCGCCCACAGCCCCCTCTCCTCTCTTCGCACAGCACCTCCGCGCCGTCGCCGCTGCTGCCGCCGATCCACCACTGCGCCACCTCACGTGGTCGTCGCCGGCCTCCTCGGCACCACCCAGCCGGCGCCGACACCGTTACGAGGCCGTCGCTGCTCCTCGCTGCAACTTCTCGCCACCCTCTCTCTCCCCTCGCACCGCTCGCACTACCACCGCACGCCGCAGCCTCCGCTCACCACCGAGACCACCGATTTTGCCGCTACCACCCCGAATGGCCGCCGTTGACTCTTTCGACACCGATTTCCTCACCCATCACTGCCACCGCCTCAAACCGCGACCGCTGTGACCTCACCCACGACGATCGCAACCTCCCCACAACCACCACACGCCGCCGATTCTCCACCGATCTCCTGCGTCGCCGCTGTTGCTTCCTCCTCCGCAACAAGGACAGTCCGTTGAATCAACCCTTTAGATTCTCCTAGATCCAAGCGAGCTCGATAAATGTGTACAAATTGGTAGCTCACTACCGGATCACCTACGCGAGCAATTGATGACTTTGCTCTAGTAAAATTCTAATGTATTTGTATGGACTCTTGCTCACATGCCTGAGATACTGATTGGAGTAATGGTCCACAAGTTAGACTACAATTTCGGTCATAAATCCATTAGACAGAAATGGAAGAACTATTCTATCGATAAGTTAATCACCATTAGAGAAGAAATTAGGAAATTGCTTAATGCGGGTTTCATAAGGGAGATCCAGTATCCAGATTAGCTATCGAACGTGGTATTTGTCAAAAAGAGCAATGAAAAATATACGTCGATTTCATCAATGTGAATAAGACATATCCAAAAGACAGTTTCTTACTGCCAAGGATTGATCTATTGGTAGACTCCACATTCGTGTATGAGCTACTTAGTTTCATAGATGCTTATTCAGGTTACAACCAGATTCGAATGAGTTCTGATATGAGGAGCATATCTCATTCTTGACCGACTAAGAAACATACTATTACAAAGTCATACCCTTCAAACTAAAGAACATAAGAGCCACCTACCAAAGGCTTGTCAACAAGATATTTGAGAAACAGATCGGCTGAATTAAGGAGGTGTATGTAAACGATATGCTCATCAAGAGCATAACAGTCAATGACCATATTCGTGATCTCAGAGAAGCCTTCGAGGTGCTTCGAGCACATCAGATGAAACTCAATCCAATAAAGTATGTATTTGGAGTAGTTTTAAGTAAGTTCCTAGGCTTTATCATGTCACACCGGAGAATCGAAGAAAACTCTAAGAAGATAAAGGCTATCATAGATATGAACCCATCTCGATCAGAAAAGGAAGTCCAAAGACTTATCAGAAGGCTTGTAACACTGTCACGGTCTCTAGTCAAGTTAGTAGATAAATACCTCCCCTTTTTCAAGGCTTTGAGAGGTACGAAGGCGAGTAATTTTTAGTGGATTGCCAATTGTTAGATAGCCTTCCAAGAACTGAAGGAATACCTTGCCCATTCACCTCTCCTATCCTCCCCAAAAGAAGGTGAGGAGTTCTCTCTCTATCCGACAATGTCAGACAAAGCACTGAGCTCAATTCTAATCAGGGAAATGTCCAAGATACAACGACCGGTCTACTATGTTAGTAAGGTCCTGACAGACATCGAGACTTGTTACTCACACACCGAAAGGATAGCCTTGCCATTGGTCTACTTCGCTCGAAAGTTGTGACTAGACTTCCGGTTGCACAAAATCATTGTCTTGACGAACTAACTGTTGAAAGAAGTCCTATAGAGACTTGATATGTTCAAATGATTGATCAAATTGACCATTAAATTAGGCAAGTTTGACGTGGAGATTTGACCACAGCTGACCATAAAAGGGCAAGCCCTCATGGACTTTATAGTCGAAACAGTGTCCCTGATTTTTTGTCCTCGATCCAAATGAAGGGACACGCAAGCAAGAAGAAGTTGGGTCATGGATCCTGCACATGGACAGATTGTCGTTGCAATCAAGAAGTGGAGCAGGCGTGGTCTTGAGGACTTTCGACGGGTTAGAGATGAAATACTCAATAACAATTGGGTTCCTGGTCACCAACAATATTGCTGAATATGAAACCCAACTGGCTGGACTCAGATTCGCTAAAGAATGCTCGGTGAAAAATTTGATCATCTAGAGTGACTCGAAGCTGATCGCCAACCAGGTCACTGGGAACTTTGAAACATCAAGCCTGTTGCTCGTGAGGTATCTTGCTCGAGTGAAGGGCTTTGTCTGAATCTTTTGACATAGTGGCGATACTCCACATCTTGATGGAGGCCAACTGGAAGGCCGATCAATTTGCTAAAGCGGCAACTACTGAAAATCTAGGGCAATACACCTAAAGCATGCAAGAAATTCTTGTGACCCCAAGCATAGAAATCCTAGAACCAGAGGCCCTCTAGGTCTCAGACGACAATACCTAAATGATTCCATACAGAAGGTACCTCACTAATGGCTTTCTACTGGAAAATCCAGAGGACGCCAAGCGTATAAAAACGACAACAAATTGGTACACTATTATGGGCAGTAGACTATACCGACGAGGTTACTCAATCCCTTACATGCGGTATCTCATGCTAGAAAAGGTTGACTATGTGCTAAGCAAAGTGCACCTTAAAATCTGTGGATCACATGTTGGTGGTAAAAACCTGGCATTCAAAATCATGAAATAGAGGTACTACTGGCTGACGATGAAGAAGGATGCCGTGGAATTCTTGAAGAAGTGCGAAAGCTACCAAGTCTATGACAACATTCCACACCAGCTATACACAGAGTTGCGAACCCTATAATCGCCTTGGCCATTCAAACATTGGAGGCTCAACACTCTAGGCGCATTGCCCGTAACTTCCGAGCGAAGAAAGTTCATTATTGTTAGAATTGACTATTTCATAAGATGGGTAGAAGCCACCCTATTGGCACGATCACCGAGCAGAACACCATCGAGTTCGTTTGCCAGAATATCATATACAGATTTCATATTCCAATGGTCATAGTCATCAATGATGGAACCCAATTCACCAGTAAACGCTTAAGCAAACACTGCACAAGTTTAGAATCTAGCTGATTCACACTTCTATCACCTACGCTCAGGCAAGTGAAAGTAACAAACCGAACCCTACTATACGGGTTGAAGATGAAGCTTTAAGAAGCAGGGGGCCCTGGGCAGATGAATTACCTTCCGTGCTGTGGCCCTACAGGATGACGCCTAGGGAACCCACGCGAGAGACACCATTCAATCTATACTATGAAATTGAAGCGGTAATCCCAGAGGAGATTGGTCTACCTGGCCTCCGAGTCAAAAGTTTCAACCCTCTAAACAACTTCTAACAACTCAAAGAGCATATTAACCTGCTCAAAGAAGCCCAAAATGTAGTAAGATTGCGCACGATAATTTACCAGTAACAGATCACTCGGTACTACAATAAGAAGGTGAAGGAATGTCAATTTGACGTGGGGGACCTAATTCTTTGGAGTATAGAGGCAATGGATAAAATCGCCAACAGGAATAAATTATCTCCCAATTGACGATTCTTCAAAACAGGGCGTACAAGTTATGCACCCAAAATAGGAAACTAGTCCCAATAACATGAAATGCTACCCACCTCAAGAAATACTACCAATAGACCGCCGCTGAGCGCTGGCAAGTCTAGAGCATCCCATGCAAACTGTTTGGATAATATAAATATGTTTAATTCAATAAAATAATCATTAGCTTCATTTACTATGTCAATCATTTGAATGCTTATGTGATTGAATCAACTCAAAGGCTTAGACTACCCCTAAGTAAGGTAATATATTTCACCTGGGGACCAACCTTCAAAATCTAGATTGAAACCTCAATTCCAACAACTAAGTAGCCCAAATGAGATTGAATACCACAGCCCAGGAAGCTTTCAAACTGAAGTAGGACCTACCCAAAAGCGGCCACTATAAAACCTTAGGTGGCTTTTCAGCACACATGTGACAAATTCCTTCAACAAAGATGAGCACCGTCAATCAACAATAGTCGGGTACTATGGCCCGAGGAGCTTACGAACTAAAGTTAGACTTGCCCAAAAGAGTAGTCAATATTAAATAGGACATTCGGCGGATTGAACCCGATGCATGAGTGCGACAACTCCCTCTTATTGGGACGAGCACCACCGGTCAAGTGTAGATGATGGTTTAAACTCCGCCGAAGCCCAACAACTGTAGCGATCAAATCTGGTCAGTCATCTAGAGTCTCTCCCAGTACTACGACGTGCTTTCGCAGGAAAGAACAAACACTAAATTGGACATTCAACAGGGACAAGCACCTTTAATCAATAATGGTCGGGTACTACAGTCCGGGGAGCTGACGAACTAAAGTCGAACCTAGCCAAAAGAGAAGCCAGCATTAACTAGGACCTTCAGCGGACTGAAACCCGTTGCACGAGTACAACAACTCCCTCTTATTGGGATGAGCACCACCAGTCAAGTGTAGATGACGGTTTAAACTCCGCCGAAGCCCAACAATTGTAGCGATCAAATCTGGTCAGCCATCCAGAGTCTCTCCCAGTGCTACAACATCCTTTCACAAGAAAGAGCAAATGTAAACAAAGACAATCAATCAAGTCCAGCGATAATGGCAGTTATGCTTAGTCCGCAAATAGAACAAGCGTAGAACAAAAGCAAGTCAACACAAACTTGAAGACATCAGTGACAATGATTAAGTCAATCTAGCTAATTTATTAAAAAATTTACATGTACAATGAAGAGAGTCCATCCAGAAATACAAAACATTGCCTATGCCTAAGACTCGAACAAACAACAAACCTAAGGTTAGGAGCCCCTCGATGAACGTGGCAAAGGCTCCCCTCCTGTCCCTGAGAAGTCAACCAAGCCAGATCGACGTTGAACTCCAGTGTTTCTCAGATTAAGGAAACCAATAGGAAAGTCTGGAGCTGCCAAGGACGTGATCTACCTGCAAAAGCAAATGCCATCCCAGAATCTCTCCATCAAATAGGCAACTTCTTCCTGGCATAATCGGATCCTTAGCTTTCCATCGAGTCAATAGGAAAGTCTAGTGTTTCATGGATTAAGGAAGCCAATAGGAAAGTTCGGAGCCGCCAAGGACGCGATCCGCCTGCAGAAGCGAATGCCGTCCAAGAATCTCTCCTCCATCAAATAGGCAACTTCATCCTGATAGAATCGGGTCCTTAGCTGTCCACCGAGTCAGGTGCATTTGTCTCGGAGGTCGACGAGTTGCTGCTCCGTCTCCCAAAGTGTGTCCTAGAGCGAGGCAACTGATCTAGAGCTCGAGAATTTTCCTCCGAGAGCTCTTAGGATCTCATTTGTGACTCAGACAACATTTAGTCAAGGTGAGTGGTCCGCTCTTGGCTCTGTGGGGCAGCATTCACTTGACGGTCCATCTCCTCGAGCACGGAAAGACCAACGTGCAGATGGGACATGTGAGAGATCTCAACATCCCACCAGTGCATAGCCTCTACCACCACATGAAATACTTCCTAGGGCTTCAAGCAAAAGAGGATGATCAATCAGAGATAGTAGTGAAAGAATATGATCACTAGTTGGGAGAAGAGGAAATTGGCCCCCAAAGCCTGGACCTCACTCGATACAACACGAGACTAGTTTGGGTCGATCATAAAAGTGGGTAACCAATGTAGACTTCAAACGCATCTTTGGACATAAGTTTCAAACATTGAAGAACTCCCTCTAATTTTGGCTTGTGGATGCGTAGGCTCTATGCTAGCTCTGAATGAGCCCACTCCTTGGTAGATAGGTAATGCTTTGTGATGAAAAATATAGAGATCCTGTCCATTTATAGCCAATGAAGGAGATCGGACAACATTAAACCAAGGAGATTGTGCTGACGATAAAAGATCACTGATGGTAGGGAATTGAATCAAATCTTTCCAAATAGAGTAAAAATTTGTGGGACGCTTGGGAAACTTGGGAAAAGAGTACTCCTAGGGAAGGGTACACACGAAAGCCTGCAGGCATTATCCCATCACATACATGCCAGGAGTTAAAATTTCAAACCTCCCGTATGGGAGGCTAGTAATGGGTTCGGTAGTTCGTGAGCCTGCCCAAAATCTAACCTACAAAGAGAAGACCAGCCTAGGAAGTTGCAGCCCAAAACGATCTCCTCCAAGCTCGAGATCTAGAATTCACAGTGGTAGGCCCAAGCAGCATGACCCAAGACTATCCATCAATATATGGGCCATCAGGGTTGGCTGTTGGACGATCCTCATAAGCACAGCTCAGCCCACTCCAGCTCAGCAGATAATTCCAAACTACCACTGTCACCATGTGATCCTTCACGCTTGCATAAGGATGAATCGCAGGCGGCAACCGCCAACCTATCGCCTTGAGGATTACAGCGGTTCAGAGCACCAAAGGTGGATGCACGATGGAGGCTCCTCTAGAATCGCAAAGCCGCAACACCTGTAGCCCACAATCACAAGCGCATGGTGTCGACCACTCACGATCATAGAGTCACAAGGCCTCGAGGCTAACTTCCCAGCACTTGCTCTATAAATACATCCCTTCTTCCGCAAGAGAGGGGGTTCCAGGCGGATGATTCCAATTCCACTCTCAACCTCGATACGCAAATTGATCCAACGATCAAGCACCCAAGAGCAATCAAGCACCTGAACATTTTAACGCCTTAGGTGCCACCCTCTTTACCTTACACAAAAGCCACTCTCCCAAGAGTGAAACTTCTAGACTGAAAGCCACTCTCCAACGAATGCACAATTCTCAAAAAGCTACTCTTTCAAGAGTGCAACTCTCATTCTCAAAGTCACTCCTCCGCAAGTGCAAATTTCTTTAAGCCGCTAAGCCTTTGAGTACATTAAACGGAGCCTAACCCTCCACAAACACTTAATCCTGTCACACTTGCATCTACGCATTATACTATCTCATCATCCTATTTTTCTATTTGACTAAGAAAGATTACTGATTTGAGTATCAGAGGATATATTGAGGAATAAGTCTCACCATCCTATGACCACTTTCTTGTTAGTTGTGGTGTGCAAAATTTAGGTTCAAAATAATATAAATTGAACCTACTTCCAATCGGGTGTACCAACTCCCACTCTATATGTATCCCTTCACTCCTGCAGAGGAGGGACCAAGGGGAAAGAGCTCCTAGCGCTCTTGGATCTCAAAAGCACCTGGCTACACTTCAATCCATTTTGTGGAAAAGAGCATTGCAGTTAGCCACTCTCACCGAGTGCACCCTCTCACGAGCTACTTTACCTACGAGTTCTTGACACTCTTAGCGTAGTAATCATGAGGAATGGTGTGTGCAAAAGGTAGGGTGATGGCCCCTTTTTGCAACCTAGGAGGTAGGTAGCCATAATCCTCCTTGATAAAAAGAGAAGATCCAAACAGTGAAGTCTCCAGGCTTGGGGCTTCTGACAAAAAGAGGAAGAAGAAAAAGAGGAAGCTCCTAACAACAATCAAAGAAAACTAGAGGAGGGAAAAAGAAGAATGGATGGCTCTCAACTACTCTAGCCAGACTCATAGCGAAGGGAAACATGCTCATCCTAATGGTTTTCACTCTTTCGTCGAGTTCAGAACATCGCCTCCATCTATTAGAACAGCCAATCCAATTCAGGCTCGCGAATATGGATGCACGTCACTCCCTTCGGATTTTCCGCCACTGGGACAACGAGTATGACTCATGCAATCGGGGGCAGAAGGCTCTCCTTTGTACATAGCTAGGGGAGGATTTCGGCGGGGACATTCACTCCCACGCGGGCAAGCTCGCTATTACTCCCCTTATCCAAGGGAGTTCTCAGGAAAGGTGAATCAAATTGGGCCCCGCAAGTAAGATTTTCCTCCTCCATCTCTCAAAGCCGCCCCTCAATCAGGCACACTTAGTGGAGCCTTATCCTCCATCTCTATAAGCGGCCTCCTGGCTGGGCGTCCCTAATGGAATTAAGTCCTCCATCTCTCAAAGCTGCTTTGGGCCAAGCGCACCCTTCAGATCCTCGTCCTCCATCTCTATAAGCCACCCTTGACTGAACGCACCCTTGGCCGGACGTACCCTCTAAAATCTCATCCTTCATCTCAAAGCCACCCCTAGCCGGGCACACCCTTTGGAGCCTCATCCTCCATCTTTATAAGGTGCCCCCTGGCTGGGCGCAACCTTCAGAGCCTTACCCTCCATCTCTCAAAGTCACCCCTTAGCTGGATGCACCTTTCGAAGCCTTGTCCTACATCTTAAAGCCATGCCCTAGCCGGGCACAGTCTTTGGAGCCTCGTCCTCCAATTCTATAAGTCGTCTCCTAACTGGACACACCTTTTGAAGCCTTGTCCTCCATCTTTCAAAGTCGGGGCGGGAACACCCTCCGGAGCCTTCTTCGCCATCTCTATAAACCGTCCCTTGGCCGGGCGCACCCTTAGGAGCTAAGTCCTCCTCCATCTCAAAGCACACTCAACAAAGCTAAGTCTTTCATCTCTCAAAGTCACCCCCTGGCCAAACGCACTTAGCAAAACTAAATCCTCCATCTCTGTAAGCTGCCCCTGGCTAAGCGTACCCAATGAAGCCAAATCCTCCATCCCTATAAGCTATCCCCTAGTCGGGCACATCCAACAGAGCTAAGTCAATCTCAAATCTTCTCTTGGCCGAGCGCACCCTTTGGAGCCTCATCCTCCATCTCAAAATTGTCCCTCGGCAGGGTGCACTCATCGGAGCCAAGTCCTTCTTCTTTCAAAGCCGCCCCTGGTTGGGTGTACTTACCAAAGTCTTTACATATATCTATACATACATATCTTATATTTTTTTCATCTTTTTCTCATCGTAGAAAGATATATCGATGAATAAATTTTTTCCATCCACTGATCTCTTATTTATTAGTTGTGTTACGTAAGATCCTGGTTAAAAACCAATAAAGACCAAACCGATTCCAATTTGACCTACCAGGAGAGATCGAACAGCTTTCTAACCCATTCAACAATCCAGATCCAATGACATATAATATAATA
>JAODPA010045344.1:0-11791 GCA_025585075.1 Nepenthes mirabilis | reverse complement strand
AAAATAATAAATAAATTCAATTAAATCGAATAAAAATTTGGGATATTACATTCTGCCCCACTTATAAAAATTTCATCCTCGAAATTAATGAATTCTAGGAACTAATTAAACCTCTGTACCTTGGAATAGATGGAGATACTTCTCTTGAATCTCGTCCTCTCTCTCCCATGTCACCTCCTCATAGCAATAGTTCATCTACAAAACTTTTATGAGAGAGATCGTCTTTGAGCACAAAATCGGATCCTTGCAATCTAAAATCTCCACTGGCTCCTCCAAATATGATAAATCCTCATTGGTAACAAAGAGCCATAATCAATCACATGTGTTGGATTGTGGACATACTTCCTCAACATCGATACATGAAAGACATTGTGCACCTCGACCAAATTTGATGGCAATGCTAATTGATATGCCACCTCAACTTCCCTTTAACGCCAAACCTTGTGGTTCCTTTCGACGGGGAAACTCTAAGATACACAAAATCACCAATCTCAAATCGAAGCTTTGATCGTCTTCGGTCCGCATAGCTCTTCTATCAACTCTGGGAAACCCTCAGCTTTTCATCAATCACCGCAATCTTTTCCGATATCTCTTTGATTACATCAAGCCCAAAAAGTAGTCTATCTCTAGTCCCCTCCCAATAGATCGGAGATCAGCACTTCCTACAATACAGTGCCTCAAACGAAGCCATACCGATGCTTGCCTAGAAGCTATTGTTGTACATGAACTTCGCCAATGCCAGGTGATCATCCCAACAACCTTTAAACTCCATCACCGAGGCTCGAAGCATATCCTCCAAAATCTGGATGATACGCCATACTGAATTTTAGATTCGTCCCTAACTCCCGATATAGACTCTCCAAAAATTTAGAGATGAAGCGTGGATCACTATCGGACACAACAGATACTAGCACACCGTACAATCTAACAATCTCATTGATATATAGCTGCGGCAAAAGTGGCTTGGGCTGATATCTGCTACCCAAAGAGCAAAGGAGGATTGGGTATCAAGCATTTGCAGGCTCAAAATAAAGCCCTCATCTGTAAACTCCTTTGGCGCATCCTGTCTAAAGATCCTGATTCGGCTTGGTCTTCTTGGGTCCACAAGACTAGAATCAAGGATCGGTGTATTTGGACTCTCAAAGTTCCTGACTCTGCTTCCTGGAGTTGGAAGAAAATCATGAGTCTCCGTCCGTTCATGTACGCCCACACCTCTAAGATCATCGGAGATGGCATGGATGCCTTTGTCTGGCATGACCACTGGCATCCTCGAGGCCCCCTCAATAGTGTTTGCTCCGAACGCATTCGTACTGTCACTGGGCTATCTAGAGACGCCAAGGTATCTTAGATAATTAGAGATGACCAGTGGGCTTGGCCTAACCCTTATGATCAGGAGGTTTCGTGCTTAGCTGAAAACATGCCCCCTTATCTTCCCAATGCCGAGCGAAAAGACTCCCTGAGATGGATTGGATGCCAAAATGGTATTTTTTCGACTAAGACTGCCTACCTCCTTTTTCACCCCCCCAAGCCGAAATTGTGTTGGACCAAATTAGTCTGGGACCCTCTTCATATTCCTGCCCATACTTTTACCCTTTGGTTGGCAATCAAAGGCAGGCTTAATACATCCGACCGTGTTCACGACATCTCAAATCTATCTCTTACCTGCTCTCTTTGTGACTCGGATGCTGAAAATCATGACCATCTTTTCTTCTCTTGTCCGTTCTCTAATTCGGTTTGGACCACCATCCAAAGGAATGCGGGTTTTCATTGGCCATACCCAAACCTGTCACAAAACGTCATATGGGCTGCTCACATTTGGAAAGGAAAAAATCTATCTGCTTTGTCCAAACGTCTCTCTCTGGCGGCTACTGTCTATTATATTTGGAGAGAACAAAACAACCGTATCTTTGAGAAATCTCTCCCTCAGGACATTTCCCATATATGCTCTCAGATATCAAATGCTGTTCGGGATAAGCTGAAGGCCTCATTGCCCCGTGCTGGTCTCCAGCAACGCTCATTAGCTAGGCGTTGGATTTTATAAAAAAAATGATTTTTTGTCCCTCGTCGTTTTCTTTGATTAAAAAAAAAAGGAAAAAAAAAAAATTTGTAGTTGCTGGGGGCTCGTCCCTTGGCCAATGCTGTGGCATCCGGTGGCTTTTTTGGTCCCCTTTTGTCACATCAAGCTGAGCTATTTTTTGAAGGGTTGCAGGCTGGGTACTGGTTGATTTTGCTGGCTGCAGTGTTAGTTAATTGGTGATGGTTAAGTTCAATTGGCTTGAATCTGGATTCTGGTGATACCATCTCTCTCCTCCTCTGTCTCACGAATTGGACCCTTCTGAAGGATTCCCTGGTGCTGGTATAGATATTTTCATTGTGGCTTGGTTGAGGATGGGTAACCTTTGTTGGTGTATGATGCCATTGCTGGATTGGTCTATATCTTGAGATGGTGGATGGCTTTGCAACTTACTGATGCTTGTGTTGTGGGCTGCTGGAGCCGATCCGATCTCCTCTGTTGCCTTTTCTCTGCCCAGCTTGTTTTTCTCTGGAACTTTTGTGGAGCTGTGTTTGGAAAACTCAGCGGGAGTTGCTGGTTTTTGGTCTTGTTTGGTTGGTGTGGTTGTCCTGGATTGTAGCTGCGTGTGGTTTGGCTGCAGGTGTAGACTCTTATGCTGATCCTGTTGGCTGTGTCCCTGTAACTGCTTGAATTTGGCTGTCGGGGGGTGCTGACCATGCCACTTGCTGTTCCAATGTGCTGCTGGAACTGATGGTGTAGGGGGTTTGGTTCTGCCTTTGCTGATGCTGGTTCCGCGGTCGGTCTGTGGTTGGTATTGGATATTGTTGGTTCTGCTGGTTTGCGGGGGTCCTGCAGCTGTGGTGCTCCTGAAGTGGATCTGGGGCTGCAGCAGGTGGAAGTTTGGTTGGCCTGGTCGTCGTTTGGGGCCTTATTGCAATGCAATGTTGACCTGCTGTGAATGAGATATTGCTGCACTTGCTTTGGGCCAGATCTCTGCGGGTTCTGGTGCTGTTGTTTCATCTGAGTGGCTGATTAAGTGATTTGAGATTGAAGCACAGCATGCTTGACTCTGAACTGCTGCTTACCATCAGATAGTGTGAATTTAGAGTAAGCTGCTGATGCTTGTAATGAGTGCCTCCTGTTGTAATCTGCATTGTTTGTTCTGCAACTATATCTCCTGCTGGCTGGTATGCTGATGCTACTTGGTGGTATCAGGCAGCTGTTCTTTAACTGATATCCAGCCTCTCTCTTTATTGGCGATGAAGATGCTGTAGATGACCGAAGATGCAGTTTACAACAGTGATGCTCAGGGATTTTCCTATGCCCAGATGGTCGCTTGCTGTGTGATGCTGCAACAAAATCTGATGAATATTCTGCCCGTGGTCCAGTTTGGCTATGGTTTTTTTTTGGAATGTTGCTCTACCTGTGCTGAAGATGCAATGTCTTCTGGCTGGTCATCTTTTCAATACTCCATGCTACTGCTGCTCTGTTTGAACCTGTTTTTTGATTGTGGTTGATGAAGCTTTCCTTGTACCTTGCCTTATCCCATTGGTCTGGTGGGGTTTTCCTTTGTTCTACCATGATAGTAACATGTCTGCTGGGCGAATGATGATGCATCATTGCAAGTGTACAATGCCTGGCTTGGCGCAGAATGCAACGGAAGGAGCTTCCAGGTTTGTGGCTCTGTTTGGCTGAGGACTGTGGGCTACCTTCTGGGATGGAAGTTTGCTTACTGACTTGAAGCTAGAGCCCTTGCTTTTGGTTGCTCTTTTGTCATGAAAATCTGGTTGCGAACAGCTCTTCCTTGGGATTTCCTACTGGTCGCGTTTTTTGGAATGCTGCAGATTTTGATGGAGTTGGGAAATAGGCATGATGCAGCTGCCTTTGTTTCATGCTGCTGGAAACCTTGGGCTGCTGTAGTGGTTGCAGTGGGCAGTGGCTTTGCCTCATGCAGTGGGCAGCATTGTGTTGCTGTCTCACGGATGCTGATCCTATCACTCGGGAGCAACTGTTTTTGTTTTTCTGCTTTTGTTAAATGATTGTAATCATTTTTTTCCTCTGTCAGATCGTTTCTCTTAGAGGTTTTTTGTGGTTCCCTCTGTTGTACCAGTCGCTCGGGGAATGCCCTAGCGTTTTATGTACAAATTCCAAGTCAAAAACTTGGAGTTTTCACATTAAATTTTTGTAATTTTTTCTCCCATAAATCCAAATTACACCCTTACTTACCAAGAAAAAAAGATATATAGCTGCGCCAGATGATCACGGGAGTATGTAGTCCGAATGGCTATAAAATGTGCCAATTTCATTAGCCAATCCACAATAACCCAAATTGTATCGTGATTCCTCAGAGTCCTAGGCAAATCGGAAACAAAGTCGATCGAAATGACTTCCTACTTCCAACTTGGGATAGGCAACGGTCGCAACAATTCTGATGGCTTCTTCCACTCAGCCTTTAGCTGCTAACAAATGTGGCATCGTCCAACGAAGGCAACTATCTCCCTCCGCATGTTCCTACACTAGAACATCTTCTTCAAATCCTGGTACATTTTATTGATCCCAGATAAATAGTGTACCTGGTTCATGGACCTCCTTCATGATTTCTTCCTTCAGCTCCTTATCATTAGGCACACATAGTTGCTCTCGGAATCTCAAGACCCTGTCAGCACGAATATTGAAATCAATCCGGGAATCCCTACCAAGATCACCAACAATGTCCATTAAAAATGGATCATTCACTTGCCCTTCCTTAATCCTCTAGAGGATCTCGGGCTACAACTGCAAAAAAGATAGCATCATACGATTGCCCTTGACATAACGCTAGATGTGAAAAAATTTTAGGCAATCCAGCATCTCCATCTGTTTTATCTGCATCGTCGCCACCAAACTAGTCTGGCAACTCAACGCATCCGCAACTACATTCTCCTTTCCTAGCTAATACTAGATCTCATAATTATAGTCCTTAAGGAACTCAATACATTGCCGCTGCCTCATATTCAATTCCTCCTGTAAAAATAAATACTTGAGGCTTTTATTATTGGAGTACACCAAAAATTTCTCGTCATATAAATAGTGCCTTCAATCTTCAATGAAAATACTGTGGAAGCTAACTCCAAATCGTGGGTCGAGTAGTTCTTCTCATGGGCCTTCAATTGTCGAGACCCACAGGAAACCACCTTCCCATTTTTCATTAAAACACATCCGAGCCCAACTTTAGAAGCATCGCAATAAACCTTAAAACCACTAGAATCATCGGGAAGAGTTAGAATCGGTGCTGAAGTCAACCGATCCTTTAACTCTTGGAAGCTACGATCACATTTCTCAGTTCATTCAAATCTAGCTTCCTTCTTCGTCAACTGGGTAAGTGGCAAGGCAATAGGAGGGAAATTCTCCACAAATCAATGATAGTAGCCGATCATACCCAAAAAGCTACAGACCTCTGTCACGGTAATCGGTCGATCCCAACTGATCACGGCTTTGACCTTTTTCAAATCTATTGAGACACCTCCATTTGAAATGACATGGCCCAGGAATACAACCTACTCAATCCAGAATTTTCATTTTTTCATCTTCATGAATAATCGATGCTCCCTAAGGGTCTGAAGGACAATCCTCAAATGCTCCGCATGCTCTACATCACTCCTCGAAGACATTAAGATGTCATTGATGAAGGCCACTACAAACTTATCCAAATAACGATAAAAAACCCATTTCATCAAATCTATAAATATTGCGGGAGCATTAGTCAACCCAAACGGCATAATGAGAAACTCATAATGGCCATATCTTATTCAGAATGCCATCTTCGCTACATCTTCTTGCTTAATCTAGACCTGATGATACCCTAACTGAAGATCAATCTTTGAGAACAGTTGAGTTCCTTGCAATTGATCGAAGAGATCATCAATCCACGGTAACGGGTACTTATTCTTTATTGTGATCTTATTTAACTCACGATAATAAACACAAAGATACAAAGTCCCCTCCTTCTTCTTCATGAACAGGACCGGAGTACCCCATGACGAAACACAGGGCCTAATAAAACCCATATCCAACAAATCGTGCAGCTACGGCTTTAACTCTTTCAACTCAGTAGGGGCTATACGATAAGGGGTCCTCGAAATAGGTGCTGATCTCGGCATGAGATAGATTCCGAACTCGATCTCACGGTGTGGTGATAAAGTAGATAACTTATCTAGAAACACATCCTCGAACTCGCACACAATCAAAATCTCCTTCGCTGATAGCTCACGGCTCTCCACAACACTAGCATAAGCCAGAAAGGCTTCACATCTGCTCCTCTACAGATAATGAGCCTAGAGGGCCGAAAGAAAGCTAGATTCTTTCAATCTCTAGATTCCTTGAATGTGAAAGGCCTCCCATTCTGGAATCGCAAAATCCACCCTCTTGTGAAAATAATCAATAGTTACATTATATTTTGACAACCAATCCATACTCAAAATGATATCAAAATCATACATCTCCAAAAGAATCAGATCAACAACCAAAAATAAATCCTTCACCTTAACAACACACGCAAGGTACGAAACATCAATGATAATAGAAGATCCCATTGGCATCGAAACAACAAAAGAGAATTCAAGAATCATAGGAGATGATACAATATGACAGGCAAATCAAGGTGAAACAAACGAATGCGTAGACCCAGTATCGAAAAATGGAGAGAATACCTTCAACCACATTATCTAATGCCTTCGCTTCACTTGCCATCACCGCAAAGGCATTTCCTTAGACGACGGGCTTGGGAGTGAGGGCCTTCTTTGAATGAAGGCATTCCTTGATCTTATACCCCAACTGGAAGCAATTAAAACAGACGCCCGATAACTTATGATAGGGCTTGTTCCCGTGCATCTTCCCACAATGTCGACATGAGCTGGCCAAAGCTTGTGAAGATGATGTGGTTTGACTACCCTTCTTCTCTGAATCTGGCTGCCTTATTATCTTAGACGATCTCTCTGAACTCGAACTAGAGTTAGCACCAACTCCACTCTTACCCGGTGATCACTTCTTAAAGAACTCTTCTTTGGCAAGCTCTTGCTCATGGATCAAAGCACAATCCAACATGCCCGCATAAGTCAACAACTTTAAGGTCGCCAACTGCTTGCGAATATCGTCTCACAAGCCTTGTAAAAACTTCCTTGCCTTCCTCTCCTAATTGTCGACCATGTACAGGGCAAACCCTGATAACTTTGTGAACTTTGCATCGTACTCAGCTCCAGCCTGAGAACCTTGCATCAAGCGAATGAACTCCTCCTCCTTTTGAACACGGAGGCTGGAGGGAAAATATTTCTCCATGAATGCTTCCTCGAACATAGGCCAGGTAATTTCATCCTTTGGCACCCCCCAAAGCTCTCTACTTCATTTGCCACTAGTGGTGCACCTTGCCCTCCAGTTGGTAAGACACAAATAGAACCCGATCCTCCTTGTGATATCAAATAATAGCGAACACCATCTTCAACTATTCAAACCATGTGTCCACTTTGATGGGATTAGGCTCACCCAAAAACTCCAAGACTCTCTCCTAAACGAAACAATCGTAAGCAGAAGGTCTAGGATTAGCAAGAGCCTGTAAAGGAGCCGGAGCAGGAATAGGGGCAAGATTCCTTTGCTCCATGTTCTCAATAATATTCACCATTTGACCCAACAAATTTAAATATTCAGCTTCCTAGTCTCATGGCTGACCACCTCCTCAAAAACCTCTCCGTCTAGCTGGCATGATTAGCTTTCGATGACTTTTTTTTTGGTAAGTAAGTTAAATGAATTAAATAAAATGAAAAATACAAAGACGATATTCTAAGTCCAAGTATTTTGCCAACTTAGGATTAAAACAACGAGCTAGGGTATGCCCCGAGCATAACCATGAAGAAATTCATGAACAGATGAACAGAAGGTAGAAAACCACGCCTAGGTGTAATTTGACTAAAATGACCGTATGCAAAACAGTCAAAACAAGACAACCGGATCTAAAAAAAAAACAGATACGAAGCTACTAAAGGGAGCTTCAGCAACTTCAAGCCACCAAGGTCAGGACCGGCAAAACCAAAAATTTGCATCCCAAGCCGCATCGTCCCACAACAGAGGAAAAATAGTGCACTCCGTCCGATGCCTTTCGCACTCCGGCCTTCAGAAAAGGGTGCACCGTCCAATGCATATCGGTTCCATAGTGCAAACCAGCCTCCAGAACATTTCGGACTCAGCAAACCACTCTGTCCCAAGCACTGCGTCCACGGCACTCCGGATTCATGCGCATTCCAGGCAAGGAAAGGAACGCAAAATGTACGCCGAAAATTTCCACTCCGGCAGCATTGCACTCCGGCCAGTTTTACACCGGCAACACCACTCTGGAATCACAGGTACTCCGGATACAAAGCCTCACCATCCTCATCTTACGCATATCTACTTCGGCCAGTGAGGAAATAGTATCATCACTAAATCCACTCTGGCCACGGAGCAACATATGAGATCATCTCCTGTCCTCAGGATTCTTGCGCATTCCAGGCAGAGAAGGGAACAGGCAAAATGCACTCTGGCAAAGTTCGCTCCCGTAATTTGAACTCCGGCCAAAGCACTCCGGGAAAAAAACACTCCGCACATTGCACTTCGGAATTTTCACTCCGGCAAAATTGCACTCCGAAAAACGGAGTACAGACACATGATGCGCAATTTTTTTTTTTGGAATCCACTCCGGATTCCGGAGTTCATGACACTCCAGAATCCGGCGTTCCCAAAAAAAATTTTTTTTTTTGAGGAAACCACTCCGGATTCCGGAATTCATGACACTCCGGAATACGGAGTTTTTTTTTTTTTTTTTGGAAGGGATCCACTCCGAAAACCGGAGTTCCAAAAAATTATTATTATTATTTTTTTAAATACAAAGACAAAGCCCAAAAACAACCTCAAGGAGGCAGTTTGATTTACATGCAGATCACTCCAAGCGCAATGCATAAAAACATCCAATAGAGTAGCAGCAGTCCAGCACCTTTTGACAACAAGGACAAAGCATAAGGCAACCCGCGCAGCATCATAATAAACAATTGCAAACAGGTCCAACGCAGGCAGTAAATGGAAGCAACCGCGAACGACAGGATCAAATCCAACCGAACAAGGCAACTGAAGCAGCAGATATGATCAGCCCTCTGTGCAGATCAGGATTAATGCAGAAAATCCACAATTCTGCAGCATCAGATATGACCAACCCAAATAGGTAGATCAAAATCTTCAATCCCAACTACTGCACTAACTAAACCATCCAACCACAGGCTGCAAAACCAGCACAACACTATAAACCTCCCATGCAGACCCTGCAGAGATTCCGTCCAGTCACTCCAACAAACTACAGATGCAAAGGGGACTCACCCAACCTCAAACAGGCAAGCAGAGGTTGGTACTACCCAGCAGCAACCGGCCACACCCACATTCAACAACAGCATCAAAACAAAATCTAGCAGGAACACCTCTTATCACATCCGCATACACTTCTTTTTTTTTTATAAATTTCAACGAATAAGAAGCGAATGGGCATAACGCCCGTCGACAGACACGGATGCCTTCAATTTGTCTCGAACGATATTTGTAATTTGAGAGCAGAGTGCTTTTTTCCGGAGTTCTTCTTTGCCGGAGTGCATTTGTCCGGAGTGCATCTTTTCGGTGTGAAGATTGTCCGGAGTGAAAGTGTGTGCTTTTTGCTGGAGTTTTCCGGAGTGCTTTGGACGGAGTGGCCCGTGTTTGCTACGCTCTCTTTCAGGACGGAGTGACTTGATGAGTCCGGAATGGCTTGTTTTGTGATTCTGCATTCATTTCCGATTTTCCATTGCTTCACCAATTGGAGGACGGAGTGGCTTTTGTTCAATGGTGGAGTGTCTTTGAGGACGGAGTGAATTCTGAAGCCGGAGTTCTTCTCGAGGCGGAGTGGCCTTTGAAGACTGACTGTTTTTTGCTACAGTGGCAGGGTTTTTTTGGCCGGAGTGGCCTTGCGCGTATTTCCGGAGTGTCAAAATTTCGGAGTGATCCTTTTGGGCCGGAGTGGCCTGGCGCGAGCTGTGGCCAATGTGGCATATGTCCGGAGTGCTTTAGATTACAGGTTTCCGGAGTTCTTTTGTAAGTGATTTCCGGAGTGGTTTTTCTCTCTTTTTAGCCGGAGTGGCTTGAGTGAGGAATGATTTGCACGTGTTTCCGGAAGGTTTTTCCTTTACAATAATCGATCATTATTGTAATTTTATTTCTTAATGACTTTTGTCATGGTTTTAGGGGTTCCCTTATTTCTATGTTTCTTTTCCCAAGTCGGCAAAACACTTGGTAAAAAATATAGTTCTTTGTACATTTTACTTTAATTTAATGCAATTAATTACTTACCCAAAAAAAAAATTTGAGAGCAGATTTGGGAAAAATCCTGAGAGGAGGATTTTTGGAAGGTCCGGTGGTTACGTTCTCTCCAAATAAAATAAACCGTAGCCGCAAGAGAGAGACGCTTGGATATGGCAGAGGGATTCTTACCTTTCCATTGATGGGAGGCCCAGATGATGTTATGGTTCCAATCAGGGTAAGGCCACTAAAAGCCGGCTTTCCTTTGTATGTTGATCCATAGAGATTTAGAGAATGGACATGAGAAGAAAAGATGATTATAGTTTTCGACGTCCAAGTTGCATAGGATACACACTTTGGAGATATTAGGGACGCCTTGAACGCGGTCTGTGGTATTTAGCCTACCTTGGATCGCAAGCCAGAGAGTAAAAGCGTGGGCAGGGATATGGTATGGGCCCCAGACTAAGGTGGTCCAGCTCAGTTTCGGCTTGGGTGGGTGGATAAGTAAGTAGGCAGATTTGGTCGAGAAAATACCGTTCGTGCTCCCATTCCATCTAAGGGAATCTTTCTGCTCGGTGTTGGGGAGATAAGAGGGCATATTGTCAGTAAGATTCGACACTTCCTGATCATACGGATTAGGCCAAGCCCAGTGGTCATCACGGATTATTTGAGACACCTTAGCGTCCCAAGGTAAGCCGGTAACCGTACGAATACGATCGGAATGGACATTACCTAGCGGACCCATAGGATGCCAGTTATCATGCCAAATGAAAGTGTCACGGCCGTCACCAATGATCTTAGAAGAATGATAGAGAATGAAGGGGCGATTCTTCATAATCTTTTTCCAACCCCAAGGGGCTGTATCAGGAACTTTGAGAGTCCAAATACAACGATCCTTGATTCTATTTTTATAGATCCAAGAAGACCAGGCCGATTCAGGGTCCTTCAGCATGATGCGCCATAAAAGCTTGCAAATAAGGGCTTTATTTTGGGCCTATAGATTCTTGAGGCCCAACCCACCTTCGCTCTTCGGGTAGCAAATGTCAGCCCAAGCTACCTTAGCATTTGCCTTCCCATCAGTAGAGCCGTTCCACAAGAACCGTCTCATCAAACGGTTGATTTGATTAAGAATAGATTTGGACAGAATGAAGATTGATGCCCAATAAAGGTGGACAGACGAAAGGATAGAAGCAATGAGTTGCAGTCTCCCCCCAAAAGAGAGCCATCTATTCTTCCAAGACTGGATACGCCGAGTGATTTTTTCAGTGAGAGCTTTGCAATCCTGAGTCAACAGCATAGTGGTAATCAGCGGAACTCCCAGATACCTGATGGGAAGTTTGCCCACTTTGAAACCCGTGATGTCGGCGATGCTTTGATGAAGAGAATTGTCTTTAGAGTAGATGAAGATTTCACTTTTATTTACATTAGCCGACAGGCCAGAGAGCCAGTGGAACTCCT
>JAODPA010045333.1:0-11791 GCA_025585075.1 Nepenthes mirabilis | reverse complement strand
AGTTTCCTCCCGTGGCCTAAGAGGCAATCCTCGAGTGTCATTCCAATATCCTTCATCCATCTTTAACAGTAAGTTTAATGGAGACTCTGTTCATAGTTCTTGTCCTTTAATGGCCATCCATCATAGTTCGAAAGTCAAAAGTCATAGAGTTCCACTTGCTGTCCGGATTACATGCATTGTTCCATGTTCATATAAATAGGCCGGAGTTCTTTTTCAAACAGAAGGCCGGAGTTCTTTTTCAAACAGAAGGCCAGAGTTCCAAAAGCCAAAGTTCTTTTCTCAAAGCCGGAGTTCTTTTGTCAAAGTCGAAATTCTTAAATGCCGAAGTTCTTTTCAAAGCCGGAGTTCTTTTCTTAAAAAGCCGGAGTTCCAAAAGTCAAAGTTCTTTTCAAAGGCCGGAGTTCTTTTCTAAAATCCAAAGTTCTTAAAAGCCGGAGTGCTTTATTCATAAAGGCCGAAGTTCCTTATTCATAATAGTCGGAACTCTTTTTCAACGAAAGCCGTAATTCAGAAACCAGAGTTCTAATTCCATTAAAAATCGAAACTCAAATAGCCGGAGTTCCTTTAAATCCGGAGTTCTAAAAAAATCGGAGTTCATTTCAATTTAAAGTCCGTAGTTCTAAAAGTCAGAGTTCTTCAAAGTCCGAAGCTCTTCTTCTTAAAAGTTAGAAGTCTTTTCTTTAAACATTAATTATCAGAGTTCGTATAGATCGACAATCAAACATATACTTCAAACAAAATAAAATCTAACACCATGAATACCAGAGTTTCTTTTAAACATGCGATTAAGAACGATAATTCACAGAAACAAAACAAACATCATACAAATATAATTTCATAAGAATATCATATACTTACGTAGCAAATATGCATAAACATGAACTTTAAAAATAGGGGTGAGTATCTTGCCTGGGTTTCTTCTACTTTGCCTTGATCTTTACTCTCGTATGGATTTCTTCTACTTTGCCTTGATCTTTTGGCCTCTCATTACTAGAATTTATATTGCATGCCTTTTTCTTACTCCTCTAGTCCCTATTTATAGGCCTTAAGTCTGATGACTATCATTAATGATTGGCACTACAGGGAGAATATTTCATCATTAATGATTGGCAAATCCAAGGGGAATGTTTCATCATTTGGCAAATCCAAGGGGAATGTTTCATCATTAATGATTGGCAAATCCAAGGGGAATTTTATTATTTATGGCTTTTACATTTCCTAAAAGTTCCGTTATTAATTAGGTCATTAATGGTTTTATATTTTCAAGAAGTTCATAATTTCCTAGTTAACTGAATTTAACGGGTTTTAGATTTCTCAATTAATTCCTAATTCACTGAACATAACAGGATTTAGTTTTCTCATGTAAACACATTCAATTACTTCTACTGACTTTCGGTCAACACCTGTTGACCGGATTTCAACATTCGGCTTTCCCATAAACTACTCCGTCCTCCAATACACAAGCCACTCCGTCCTTCCTTCCATTCACGTCTTCCGGTTAACCTTTTTCGTTGACCGGATTCCGGTCAGCATTTTATGTTGACCGGATCACGCCTTCCAGTCAACATTTTACGTTGACCGGATCATACCTTCCAGTCAACATTTTACGTTGACCGGATCACGCCTTCCGATCAATATTTTACGTTGACCTGATTATATTGATTCGATAACTAGAATTTTCTTATGTTTTAAAATCTGGGCCGTTACACCTTTATTTTTTATTTATTAATTATTTTTGTAAGACTTGACGGCGGCTTTTGTGTGGAATTGAGTCTAGACCGTCACAGCAACCACATTAGCTTTCACAGGCTTATACTAAATCTTACGGTCATAATCCTTCAAAAAATCAACCCATCTCCTCTGCCTCATATTGAGCTCCTTCTACAAGAACAAATATTTTAAACTTGTATAGTTAGAATAAAAAAGAAACTTCTCACCATAAAGATAATATCTCCAAATCTTCAAGGCAAATACAACCGCGGCTAATTTCAAATCATAAGTTGGATAGTTCTTCTCATGAACCTTTAGCTGTTTGGACCCATAAACAACTACCTTGCCATTCTTCATTAACACAAAACCCAAACTCGCGTTAGAGGTATCACAATATACTTTGAACTCACCTGATCCCTCCAAAATAGTTAGCACCAGAGTGGTCGTTAGGCGATCCTTCAACTCCTGAAAACTTTAATCACGTTCCTCAGTCCAATTAAACTCGGCCTCCTACTTTATCAACTGAGTCAAGGGCATAGTAATCTGCAAAAAATTCTCTACGAATCGCTTGTAATACCCTACCACATTAAGAAAACTCCGGTCTTCGGTTACTAACATAGGCCTATTCCAGTTAATAACAGCGTCCACCTTCTTTGGGTCTACAGCAATGCCACCATTCGAAATTACATGTCCCAAAAATGTCACCTCCTCCAATCAAAACTCACATTTCTTCATATAACTTCTCATGACGTACTTGGAGAATAATCCTCAAGTGAGCCTCATGCTCCTCCTGATTCTTAGAATATATCAAAATATTATCAATAAATACCACCATAAATTTGTCCAAATATGGTCTAAACACCCAATTCATCAGATCCATAAAAACAGTAAGAGCATTTGTAAGATCAAATTGCATAACAAGAAATTAATAGTGGCCATACCTCATCCAAAAAGCTATCTTGGCCACATCCTCCTGCTTTATCCTCAACTGGTAATATCCGAATCTCAGATCAATCTTCGAAAACATCTAAGACCATTGCAACTGGTCAAATAAATCACCGATATATGGCAAAGGATATTCATTATCATGATTTTGTTCAGTTTATGATAATCCACACACAGCCGCAAAGACTCGTCCTTCTTTCTTACAAACAAAACTGGTGCACCCCACGAAGATACATTCTGTCTAATGAAATCCTTATCTAACAATTCTTACAATTGTAACTTCAACTCTTTCAGTTCAGCTAGTGCCATACGATAAAGGGCTTTAGAAATCGAACTAGCACCAAGAATCACCTTAATCTCAAATTCAATCTCTCGATAAGGGGATAACCCAAGCAACTTCTCTGAAAACACATCCTCAAAATCACATACAACTGGAATGTCCTTCGTCGACACACTGTGACTCCTAATGGTGTTGACATATGCTAGATAAGCCTAGCATCCACTTTTCATCAAATTCTTAGCATGTAAAGCCAAAATCAATGCAGGCATCTCCTTCTTCCTAATACCTTGAAAGAAAAAGGGTTCAACTCCAAGAATATCAAAGCACACCCTTTTAAGAAAATAATCAATATTGGCATGAAATTTAGCTAGACAGTCTATTCCCAAAATAACATCAAAATCGTACATATCCAACAAAACCAAATCCACCATCAATTGCATCCCATTCACTTCAACTATACACTCTGGATACATAACATCAGTAATTATCGACGATCAGGTAGGTATCGATACAGCTAAAAAATAATTAAGAATCCTTAGAAGGAATAAAATATGCATGCAAATTGGGGGGAAACAAAAGAGTGCGTAGACCCATCATTAAATAAAATAGACGCCAAAACTCTACAAATAAGAAGGGTACCTTCAACCACGTTCAGGGATGCCTCAACGTCTTGTACAGTCACCACAAAAGCCTTAGCCGAAACAGTTGACTACTTTGCTTCTAGCCTCTTGGGCAGTGGACAATCTTTAATCAAGTGGCCCTACTGTCTGCATCTAAAACAAGCCCCCGCAGCCTTATGACAAGGATACCCCGCATACTTCTTCCCACAAAGAACACAGTCAGCCGCTAATGTCTAAGAACTAGTCACCGACTGAACTTTAGTGATGCTCTTCCCTTTTGCAGCCATCTTTGCCTTTTTAGAGGGCCCTGAGGGTCCTATATTCGATCCGACACTATAACTTGTCCGACTAGCCGCCCTCTTAGCAAAGAGCTTTTGAGTCTCCATCTCCCTCTCAAAAATCAGTCCCCTATCCAAGATCTCCGCATAATTCTGAAGTTTCTGGGTCATCAGTTGTCTCCTAATATCATCCCTCAATCATTGTTGAAACTTTTTAGCTTTTCTCAATTCATCTTCAGCAATGTATGGGGTGTATTGGGATAATTCAGTAAACTTTGTATTATATTCTGTTACCATATAATTTTCTTACCTAAGCTGCATAAATTCTTGCTCTTTTTGATCCTGGAGGCTAGACGGAAAGTATTTTTTCATAAAAGTTTCTTCAAATATTTTCCAAGTAATATCATCATCAGGCACTCCCAACGCCCTTTTCTTCATAGACCACTAGTTATCTTCTTCACCTTCTAACTTGTAGGCTGTGAACGTGACCTTTTTCGATTAGAACAATGGATCACCATAAAAATCTTCTTCGTTCTCCAAAGAAAAATATTCACCTTCACCGGGTCTGGTTCACCCAATAATTCAGGCACTCTCTCCGTCGTGAACTTATCATACGCCGTTGGAGCGGGATTTACTAGGGCCGGCTCTGGTGTAGGAACCGAAGCCATGTGACGCTGCTCCATTGATTCTATAATGTTTGTCATCCTTCCCAACAAATTCAAGTACTCTGCCACACGAACTGGGGGAATACTAGCACCTCCACAATTATTTCTTCTACCCCTTCTCGGCATTTAATATTTTATAACCAAAAATATTACAATATTAATAGACCTTAAGAAATCAGATTAAAGGGAGAGGTTAATAATAACTCAATAAAATTTAAGACTAGCTTAAGGGTTAACACCTAAATACTCTATCTAATCCTGACTATCCTCAACCTCTTCCTACTTAACTAAAACATAAGCTTCCACTTTAAGATCAATCCATCCTAAGGTATCTCTTTTCTCTAATATCAACTGTGACAGAACAGATTATTCTTCTCAAATAATCTCCATCAATAAACAAATAAAACTAATACCCAAAATAATAAAATATAAATTTTTATAGAAAATCGGGTAGAATTTTCTCTAAAAGTGGACAAAATCCAATATAGACAACCTAACATTTTACAATTTGGACACGGCATACAGATGAAGACTTCAACATATATTTACAACACAACACAAGATCATTTATATGCCATATTTATCCATGGCTTCAATTCAACAATCATATCCACTATATCAAGATCGAACAAGAAATGCCATCTAGGACATGTACAAATCTAAAACAAAATAGTAGAAACAAAATAGCAGAAGTAAAACTAGATCGATAAGATAATTCTGTGGAAGTAAATAAGCAGTATTTCAACAAAATATTCCATAATTATAAATACATAATTTCCATCAACAAAATTAGTTATTTACATTCACTATTATCAGACTCCAAAAATTCTTCAAGAGACTTTAGGATTCCTCAAGGCTTCTTTAACTAAGTCCTTTCCTTACTCTTGCTCATCAAGTAGCACCTCTATTGTCTCATCTGGAGATGGGGCAAAAATAAACAGGATGAGTCGGAGCCCAACAAGATACCACAAAAGGATGCATGTATAGGAGGGGAAAATAACATGGTGCAATTATAAAGCAGGGACATAGGAAAGATACGAGAAAACATGAAACAATGTGAAAACAAGAATTGGAAACCAAAATCTTATTCTTGTTTCTTTTATCTTTTCTTATCCTATCCATAAAACTTGTCGAAAATCATAAATCAAATCAAACTTCGCATTATTTTTTAAATTGCTTCGAGTTTCTAAAGAGACCCAAGAAAGTAGACCCTACTAGCTGAGGGGGCGAATAATTGGGAATAGATTGTATTCACTCCACATAATCAAATGCCAGAATCAGAACAATAACATTCCTTCAAATGGAATCGTATTACCTCCCGAAGAAAGATCAGACTCAAATTCTACCCTCCAATGTTAACACCCCAAGGAAAGGCGGACCACATATCACTCCATAGATAGAGTTATCCACGAGTACCACCGTAACATTTTAAGATATGCCGAAGAACCCCTACCTGACTAAATAACAGTTTTAGGTATGATTTCTTACTACTTTACCGAACTGAAAGTGTCCTTGTTCTTATTTCTTAATTCTTAGCTCATAATGCTCAAGGTTCATTAAAATTCATACAATCAAATCTTCAGATAACTTCAAAAGTTCTTAATAATTTAACAATATAGTTTCATGCAAAATTTTTAGGTAAAAATCATCTGATAAGCTTTATCAAATCACCAAATAACCTTTATATGTCAAGATTCAAGATTTTTAAACATCAAATCTGTGATTTTTGTTCTAGGGTTTCACACAAAGCTTTTGAATGAAAATCGAACATAAATCTTGAGCCAAATCACAAAATCAAGCCATAAATCATAATACATATACATAAACATCAAATTTAATCTAAAAGTTATGAGAAACATCTAATATTTGTAACAAAGCTTAGGGAATGATGGTTTTAGAGTATAAATGTCAAAATGGAGATATTTAAAAGTTGTAAAAATGGAAAACAAGGTTCGAGATACACTTACCTTAACCCGTTCTACCGTTTTTCTTACTCTGATCGGATCGAAAATGGCTGAAATCTCCTTCTCCTTCCCTTTCTCCTCTTTCCTTCTTCACTGTTCTTCATGCGTGCCCTGGTTTTCTATCTCTCCTTCCCCTTTTATAACAAAAATAAAATCAGGTCGCTAGTAGAAAATCGTGCTTGTGCGCGACGAGCACAAGTCTGTAGAACATGGCGCCGGCTAGGTGGCTCAAGCGCATAGCAAGCTCGAAACATTTTGTTTTTGGCGCCTTCTTTTGCGCTCGAGCGAGAGGCATGCACAGACTCTTCTGGAGCAATCTGTTTTTGGCACCCTCTACTCAGCTCAAGCCAGCAGCAAACCAGCTTTGTTGTTTGCTGCACTAAGGTTAATTTCCCAATTTTTTTCAATTTCACTTATTCTAAATTTAATTATACCAATTTAATTACTAGAATTTACTATATTTTAGATACCTTTACCTCATAATCCTGCCCCACTTAAAAAATTTCATCATCGAAATTTAACGAAGCTATATACCTTAAGGAAATAAATAGGGGTATTCGCTCCGGACCTCCTCTTCACGTTCCCATGTTGCTTCTTCAAGTGAGTATTTTTCCATAAAACATTCACTAAGGGAATGGTCTTTGCGTAAAGTATCTGATCCTTTCTATCCAAAATCTACACTGGCTCCTCAACGTATGATAAATCCTTATCAATTGTCAAGGGCTTGAACTCAATAACATGCGTGGGATCGTGGACATACTTCTGAAACATTGATACATGAAATACATCGTGAACATCTGTCAAATTAGGTGGCAACACCAATCTGTAAGCTACCTCCCCAATTCTCTGCAAAAGCTTAAAAGGGCCAATGAAACATAGTTTCAATTTTCCTTTCACCCCAAATCTAAATGTTTCCTTAGATGGTAATACTTTCAAAAATATATAGTCACCCACCTCAAATTTCAACATTGATCTTCATTTATCCACGTAGCTTTTCTGCCTGCTCTAAGCTACCTTCAAATTCTCATGAATCAGTTTAATCTTTTCTGCAGTTTCCTTAATATTCTCGGGGACTAAAATTCTCTTATCTCCTACCTCCTCCCAATGTATTGGCGATCTGCATTTTCTTTCATATAAGGTCTTGAATGGTGCCATGCCTATGCTCGCCTGATAACTGTTATTGTAGGTGAACTCTGTCAGGGCCAGATAATTATCCCAATTTCCCTTCATGTCTAATACCAACGTCCTTAACATATCCTCTAAAATCTGAATGGTACACTCCGATTGGTCGTCAGTTTGAGGGTGATATCCTATACTAAACTTCAGTTCCATCCTCAATTTTTTATGCAAACTCTCCCAAAATTTGAAGTCAAAGCGCGAGCTCGTTCCGATACAATCATTGCGGGTACGCCATGGAGTCTAACACTTTCATTTACATACAACTAGGATAACTTATCACGAGAATATGTTGTCCTGATCGCCAAGAAATGGGCTAATTTTGTGATGGATAGGGTTATTTTCCTTAAATAACCTCCGTTAAGGATCAAATAAACTAGAATTCTTAATTAAATCGATTAATTTCTGTAGAAAATTGGGTGGAGTTTCGTTTGTAAATCGAGCATTTGCCCAAAATACAAACACCTGCGAAACAACCCTAGACAACAATCTACAACCATCCACAACCATCCACAATACTACAAGTCTTATTGTTCAACACACCACAAAGGATCTAATTGCCACACCGATCGAGACAACACCGACATCATAACTCCAATATAATGCCGGTGGGGAAGGATGCCAACTAGGAATCTCAATCATGACCACAATGAGAAAGACCTGCGGAAGAATAAAAACTACAATATACAGTGGAACTAATTCATCATTCATCCATGCTAAACATCATATATCATCCCATACATGTTTTACACAGTTTACAAAATATGGCCAAAATTTCTATTTCATACACAAAATCAGCTAAGTCCCAACCCCGCGTCCTACGTTCAATATCAGCTGTCAATTGCACTTCTATGATCTACTCTTTCTCATCGGGCATCAATGTGTTCTCATCTGAAAGATACGTATATAGCAAGGGTGAGCATATCACCGAGCAAATAAAATTATACATCACTAACTATAGTAATATACGGGAGAGACAATAACAGGGTAGGGAAAATCATATAACTTGGATAAAGAAAACATGCGAGGAGAGGAAGCATCGGGAATCATTTAGTTCATGTGTTTATTCTAGTTACGTTCATTCACATTCATTGCTTTCATCAATCTTTGTGGACCAAGGCTAGTAGGTTGTACTAACCAACGATGTGAGAGGACGAGGAAAGGAATGTGTCAGCCACACATTCTAAGACCAACTACCTTTTAAGCCTGCAGCACTCGACCATCGGCTACATTTTAGGCCTGCAGCACTCGGCCATCTCAATTGCCCCATATCCCCCGGGGACTAGGGCAATCCTCGTTCTTTCACAGTTACATCCTAAAACGTACCCTGAATATCACCCACCCCCAGGAGCAGCCGAAGTATTCCTTGGGTTCCCACCGTGATGTCCATTGTAAGTTAGAGGATACTACCCCTATAATCTACGGTCCTAGTTTCAGGATTAGTCTTTGTCCTTGAAGGGGAATCCATCGTTGCCATGTACATTCTCAAACCAGGAAATCACATTCCCATCACATGTCTCCAACAGGGAGACCAAATCCATCACTTACACTTTGTGGATCCCCTTCTATTTACTCGCTCGATTCTTTTCTTTCATTTGGAGCTTAGATCTTTCAACCAACAGGTTCAACTGGTCAGAGAGTTCGATTATACTTACCTTTGTGGGTTAACACCACCTTAGAAGCCCCCGGGACGCATCCTCCTTACTCCCGGTGCACAATTACACTTTAAAGCTTATAATTTAACATGACATCAATCATAAGTTCCATCACAATTGAAGAGAGCTAAAGCATGTATATTTACCTTCCAATTTCGGATGAACATTGTTAGGCAACTTTTAGAGGGCTCGGACGCCACAAACAGATCAAAGTTTGTGAAATCGATCGTCTGATCAACACGTACTTACTTTTAGGATGCGAGGATTCATATTCTAGAGTCATTTCAACATTTTATGAAGGTAAACACATGCAATTTCTTTGTTGTGTCTCAGGTGAACAGTGTCAATGCCCATTTAGAGGGCCCGGACGCCACGAACGGGTCAAAACATGCGAAATCGATCGCACAGCCAAGATATATACACATTTTGGATGTGGGGATTCACATTTTGGGGTCAATTTTATGAAATGAAGTGCAGAAACGGAAAATCCCCAATTTCCCAAAGGTTTGGGTTTGACGGTACTTCACTGGTCAGATCGATGAGTAAATCAGACAATAAATTACATAATTCTTTGTATCAAGTAATGGGTATCTTATTTTTCATAGTTTGGGTAGGTATCGAGATGAAAATACCCGACAATAACCGAAAAATATCGAAAGAGGAAAGTTAGTGAGTATGAGAACACTCGCCTTGATGCGTGCTATCACTTTCGTAACTGGCTCCCAAGTAGATTCGGACTCTACGGCTCGATCTCCTCTTTTCTCTCTCTAAAATCAGCGCTCTTCCTCTCTCCTCCTTCCAAAAACCCTCTGGAAAATGAAATGGTCAAAGAAATGTGAAGCAGGTCGCGTCTTGATACCAGTCGAGGCGCTCGAGTGCCGGGCGAGCGAGTGGCGAGCACGGCCTTGCTACCGGCCTGCACTCGAGCACACATAGGCGCTCAGTGGGGGGGAGCTACTTGATTTTACCGCTCGAGTGCACAGCAAGTGGGGGAGGTACTAGATTTTACCGCTCGAACGGAGCTCGAGCCTGCGCTCGAGCGCACAGCAGGCACAGGCTGCTGGCAGCATTTCAACAATTTACAACCTGATTTTCCTTCCGATACGTATACTTATACATTCAATAGGTCCAGTATTAGTTATTATCACGTTAACATATTTATTATATTTTTAGACCCAGAACCTCACAAATTTAGTTAGCTGATAGATAATAACCCAAATGGTGTCATGGTTTTTGGGAGTCCTCGGTAAGCCTGACATAAAATCCATCGCAATATCTTCCTATTTCCAACTCGGGATCGGTATCGGCTGCAATAACCTAGATGGATTTTCTGATGGAACTGATTTTTTCTTATCCTCAAATAATTTAACAATTCAGAATAGGAATAGAAGCCCAAGTCTTACTTAAAGTCTTAGGAAAAAATGGGTAGAGTTTCTTCTAAAATTAGGCTAAACCGAAATATAAACCTATGCAAAACTTGCATATAAACCAGTACATGCACACAACTATCCATCTATACCATAATTTTTCCTACAATATGCGTTCACAAGACCACAGATACCATCTATGGCTTTAATATGATCTAATCGACTAAATCAGGTACGTATAGGAGATTCTATCTAGGACCTGTATAGAAATCCAGAAAACATACAGTGAAAGTATAACTATTAACTTACAGAAGCATAGTTTCCTATTTCATCACATACATAACATGCATTTCTATATTCTAAATCCATATACTTATAATCAGTATACAAAACTATATACCAAAGTCAGGTCTTTACATCCAACTATTTCTCCAGGATTAATTCAAAATACTTCAGATCTCCAAAGTCTTCAAGTTAGGCTTTAGATCACTCCTTCTCATCCAATAATAGCTCTACAGTCTCATCTAGATGGAAAAAATAGTAGAATAATGAGCCGAGGCCCAGCAAGGTACATGCAGGCGTGTAGTAAAGAATTTATATATAGTAGAATGTAGTAAAACAGATATAGATGCATGTTGAACTATAAACGCTATAAAGCAGTAATTTATAGAACTATTAGGAAACAGAAACACTTAAGTTTCGGAAAGAAAAAGTTAGTGTAATTATACTTCATTAATACTAAGTTGATAAGATAGGCTTCAAAAGGCAAAAATCGGTTTCAATTCTATAGATTATAGAAAATTTTTTTTCCTATCAGTAAAGGATCCAACCAGTGACCCTACTAGTGGAGGGGGCGAATAATCAATGATAGGTTGTGTTTGCACACAATCAAAGCCTGTAACAATAGTCCCGCCTTGTGGAACATCCCTTCTCCCGGGATTCAGTACAGTACGCCGGCCGGTAACAGTAAACTATCCTCTAATTTAACATCCCGAGGAAAAGCGAACCACAAATAACTCCATGGATAGAATTATCCTCGATTACCACCATAACGTTTTAAGGCATGTTGGAGAACCTAACCTATCTGTATATCAGTCATGGGTCCTAAATAACAGTATAAGAAATATTTTT
>JAODPA010045322.1:0-11791 GCA_025585075.1 Nepenthes mirabilis | reverse complement strand
ATAATAACGTAGAAAGGAAGGGGGGAAGCAATTTCAGGAAGAAATAGAAGAAGAGAGGACAAATGAGAGGAGAGAGAGAGAGCGTTGATGGGTAGAGAGAGGGAGGAAACTGAGGTCCCCGAGTCTGTTCCGACTATGAGCCAGTTAGAGAAATGATAGATCAGGTCAAGGAAAGTGCAGTCATACTCTTTTTGTTCTCTCCTTTTGATTTTTATTCATATCTCTCGGGTATTTTTATTCCGATACCCAGCCAAAACTTATATTTTGCAGAACCCATAACCCTTGCATGATTTATTTGTCGTTTAATGTCCAATTTCCCCACATTTCGCGCGGGTTCAGCTTCGGCGAAACCCAAACCCATACCTGACTCATGTTTTCCCATTTATTTTGAGTTCCACGCTTGATTTGGCTTTAATTATGATTTACCTATGTCTTGAATATGAGTATTTATCGGTTTGGTGTTCGATTTCCAAGTTTTGACCCATTTGGTGTGCCAGGAACTCTAACCTGCACGCTGGCACTATTCATCTGAGGCAATTGAGTATTTCTATATAATTTCATTTGGTTTAATTGACATTTAAATCATATATAATTGTATATACTCAATTGTATGTTTCAAAAATACTATTGTGAACCGTTTGTGAAGAAATTATCGTTCGGAAGCTCTAAAGTTATGTTTGGCCGATGTGGTAAGGATTTCCTAGTTGTTCCAAAGTATCATGTTAAATTATACATAGATTTAAAGTCATGTGAAGACTTAAGCCCACAAGAAATGATTATCTGTATTTGTATATATAAGAATTAATTAAGATATGTAAGTACACATAGGGAATGCCACAATTTGATATATATATGATTCGTTCTCCCATAGTGAGAAATTTTTGAAAGAAGTTTGGTAGACTTTCCCTCAAAGAATAAAAAATTATGAAACTTTGACCACAAATTTATATTTCAAAGGTTAGTATCCCCTAACATGCCATTGATATTATAGTTAAAAGTCAAGGATTATCTTGACCGTGTATTATAGTGGGTGATATTTCTTTGCATGCCTTAGGATATTATTGTGGAAGAATGGAGGACTGTCTATGGGCCATGAGGGACATGGTGGCATATGTGATATGTCTCCTTATATTGGGTTAAAGGTATACCGCTTTCCACAGGATGCTGAATTGCCTGGATATGCACTTTAGAATATGTAGAAACAAACACATCCCTTTCCTAATTCTTCCACACTATTAGTCAGTAAGGTCTATTGGCTCTGGTCCGCAAAGATTAAGAAATTCATGCATGTTTTGTATTCCTAAGTGAAGAAAGGTAAAATATGGAAAGTTATTTATATTCCGAAAATGTATTTGTTCGTGTTTCATACTATGCATCATATATCATGCTCCTATCTCCTTCCCTATTCTATTTAAATATATTGTACATTACCCTTAATTATATTACAGTTGTTGAGTATTTTGCTCATCCTTACTATTTTTTCTTCCTTCAGATGGGCACGAGCCTCTGCCTGACATGGCAGAGTAGAGGATTAGAAGTCGGCTAGGCATGGAAGACTTGGAGGATCTTCTCGTGGATTTTGTCTTGTGGATTTATACCTTATGCAGTCTTTTGTATTATTGTTGATGGTCTTATATATTGATATTTGTATATGATGAGTAGGTTTTTATGGTTTATTTAAGTACCTAGTAGTATCTTATCTGAGCCGATGTCATAATTTGAATTATAATATCGGTGCCACGTGTTTTGTTGTGGCTTGTGGATCCTTTGTGTGATGATGTGGATAATGATTGTAGTCATAGGATATTTTATAGGTTTTGTATTTGTTTGGCGGCCATTTTTCTTCCAAAACTCTATTGGATTTTTGGTTAGAAATATGGTCTGTCACAACCCGTGTCGTGCCCTTATCCTGCCCTGCGCTCCCCTGTATCACCCTTGTCATGTCCGCGTGAACACGAAGGCTTTACAAAGCCTTTCCGTGTAGATCATCTCGGCATGCCATTCCCAACGACATGGTATGTCTTCGGTGATGCTTGCTCACCCCTGGATTTTGCCCCCTATCGGCATGGCCCGAATTTATGGGGTATCGTGTGGCCTCATCATGACAAGTCTCACCAATGCACGTGGTCTCAGGGTAGACATCTTCCATCAATGTCGTGCTCATTTGTTTATAGATATCATCCCAATAATCTAGCTCTCAGCTCTCTGTGCATGCTTTGAATAGGAAAACACCACTTTTGCTAGTGAATGCAAATTTTTGCTCATTTTTTGCCCTCAATAATTTGAGTTGAAACCCCTTTCCAAACTCAAATCATGATGCCAATACATCTTAATTTTCTCTACAATTTATGCTAACTTTTGAAAAATGCTCATCATTCAAAAAAGTATAGACAAAGTTATTAATTTTCAAAATTGCAAGATGTTTGAGAAATTATTAAAATATTCCCCCGTAGTCGAAAAACAAGCGACTTGGTTTTAAGATACTCCTAATTTTTATTTTTCTAACAAAAAAATTGCGTGAAAATGTTACCGGTAACAATAAAAAATCCCATTGTGAAAGTTGGGGGGTCCAATGTTTACTCCTACCAAAGCCAAGGGGAGCTGATTCGTTGCTGGGGTGTGTCGACGCTGCCACCCATGCTTGTCACCGAGGCATGCCATGCATGGTGTTGTGTGTCCCATGTTTCTCATACGTGTTTTGCAACACCGTGATTTCACGGCCTAGGTTTCCATGCACGTGGTGTATACTACTCATACGCTTAGTTTGTCCCATCTATCGTTGCTTCACTGAAGGTGCATGTCGGTTTGCCATACATTGTGCTACGTGTCCCGTGTTATTCCTATGTGTTTTGCCATGCCATGATTTTATGACCTGGGTTTGCATTCGGTGCATATTTGTTGTGTGCTCGGGTTATCCCAACTATCAGTGTGTTGCTGCATGTGCACGTCGGCTTGCCTTCCATGGGGCTGCATGTGTCTTAATTGGCTGGGCCATGCCTCCGGCACTGTTACTTTGAAGAAATTAGAGTGCTAAAAGTAGGCCTAAGCACTGGATACATTAGCATGGGATAACATCATAGGATTCTGGCTCTATTGTGTTGGCCTTCGAGATCGAAGTAATGATTAACAAGGACAGTCGGGGGCATTCGTATTTCATAGTCAGAGTTGAAATTCTTGGATTTATGAAAGACTAACAGTTGCGAAAACATTTGCCAAGGATGTTTTCATTAATCAAGAATGAAAGTTGGGGGCTCAAAGACGATCAGATACTATCCTATTCTCAACCATTAACGACGCCGACCAGGGATTTGCGGATGTTACTTTTAGGACACCGCCGACACCTTATGAGAAATCAAAGTTTTTGGGTGTTGGGGGGAATATGGTCGCAACATTGAAACTTAAAGGAACTAACAGAAGGGCACCACTAGGAGTGGAGCCTACGACTTAATTTGACTAAACTTAGGAAAACTTACCAGGTCTAGACATAGTATGGATTGACAGACTGAGAGCGGGTAAACGGTAGGAGTAACTATGACTCTCTTAAGGTAACTGAATTCCTCATCATTTAATTAGTGATGCACATGAATGGATTAATGAGATTCCCACTGTCCCTATCTACTATCCAGCGAAACCATAGCCAAGGGAACAAGCTTGGCAGAATCAGTGGGGAAAGAAGATCCTGTTGAGTTGTCCTCTAGTCCGACTTTGTGAAATGACTTGAGAGGTATAGGATAAGTGGGACCCCTCAGGCAAAAGTGAAATACCACTACTTTTAATGTTATTTTACTTAACCCATGGTCTCTCGATTCTAAAGCTAGGCACTTGATATCTTGGCTCTCTCATCGATGAAGAACATAGGGAAATGCGATACTTGGAGTAAATTACAGAATCCCGTGAACCATCAAGTCTTTGAACACAAGTTGCGCTCGAAGCCTTCAGGCTGAGGGCACATCTACCTGGGTGTCATGCATAGTGTCGCCCCCAACCAAGCTATTAGCAGAGAGTGGCCTCCTGTGCGTTTTTGTGTTGTTAGCCTAAACAGGGAACTCAGCAACTGCGCCACGACCTTTGGTGGTCGAGAAGGCAAAGGGCAAGGTTGCATCGCATCACACTCAACTCATCGCCCGTGAAACTTGCATGACCTGATCACATCATCCATATAGCACGAATGCAGCAACCCCAAGTCTGGAGGGGTTACCTGCTATGTTTAAGCAAATCAATAAGCGGATGAAAGGAAACTAACAAGGATTCCCCTAGTAACAATGAGTGAATTGGAAAGTGCCTTGCTTTAGAATCGGTTGGCTCTATAGTCAGAATTGTACTATGAAGAAGCGTCCTCCACGATGGACTAGGCTCAAGTCCCTTGGAATGGGGCACAAGAGAGGGTGAGAGCCCTGTTGTGGCTAGACCCTATTGCACCACGAGGCTTTATCGGCGAGTTGGGTAGTTTGGGGATGCAGCCCTAAACGGGCTATAAATTCTGTCCAAAGCTAAATAATAGCGAGAGACCGATAGTGAATAGGTACTGTAAGAACCCAATCCCAAAAACATACAAAATTAGGAATGTATGTGATGCAGACAATCGGATCCGGATCACTTTGGTCCCGCGTGCGCTACTCGCACCTCCGCTGATGCAGAGATTAAAGTAGCAACAGGGGAGGGGGAGTTCTGGAAGGGGGAAGGAAGACGAACCAGAAGATAGAATTATTAGAGAAGGAGGAAGACTCGAGAGAAAAAGAGAGAGAGAGAGAGAGAGAGAATAGGAGGCAGAACAGAAATTGTATCTTCTTGTCTATATCCACGTTACCCGCCTCTTTATATCCACGTTACTCGCCATCTATATCCACGTTACCCGCCGTCCATAACAATATGCCTAACAAGCAAAATAAAAATGAGGTGTAACAAAATAAAGCAGTGCACGTGTATCCTAACAATATGTATGCAGTGTATGGGTTGTAACAGAAAGCCAACAAACTATATGCTATATATAAAATAATAATAATGGCTATATATAGTCCCGATATCTTGGTGGAGGCTGCGCTATTCGGGAGCTTTTGTAGGTTCTTGGCTGGGTCGGTGGTGCCGGAATATCAGCTACGATGAGGCCGGTAACATTACCCTCCTCATTGAACACAACCTTGTCCTCAAGGTTGAAAGAAGGAAAATCTTGCATGAAGTCCACGGTCGATACCCAAGTGGCATTGTCAGCAGTTTAGGAGTGCCACTGGACGAGTAGCTGCGGAATGAAGACACCACGCTAGAGCACTTTACGGAAACCAATAATATGAGATGGAGATAAGAGGGGTTGAGTCCCCTTAGCATCTAGTGGGAGTGTGATCGGCTGGTTAGGGCCATTAGCAGGGCCACGCTTCAACAAGGAAACATGGAAGACATTGTGAATCCGGGAGTAGTCTTGGAGAGACATTCGGTAAGCGACGGGACTAATCCTCTCGATAACGCGGAAAGGTCCATAATACCTTTTCGCCAGTTTGTTGGATTGCTGGTGGGCGACTGACAATTGTCGATAGGGTTGAAGCTTGACGTAAACCCAGTCATCCAGCTGAAATTCCTTTTCGGAGCGGTGGGTATCAGCCTGATTCTTCATGCGTAATTGAGCTCTTTGCATATTGGCCATAAGCCGGGCGAACAATGAAGCCTAGGATGTGAGCAGATCATCCACAGCAGCTACTGGGGAACTACCACGCAGGTAATCGACTAAGGAAGGTGGGGGAATGCCATAGACAGTCTCGAATGGGCTCATCTTGGTAGAGGAATGCCATGCGGTGTTATAACTCCATCCCGCCCAAGGTAGAAAGCGGACCCAGGTAGCAGGATGGTATGACACAAAGCAGCAGAGATAGTCTTCGAGACAATGGTTGACAACCTCGGTTTGGACATCGGTTTGAGGATGGTAGGAGCTACTACGGCTTAATGTGGTACCTTGTAACCTAACAAACTCTGTCCAGAATTTGCTCATGAAGACTGGGTCACGGTCCGAGACAATCTCGGATGGCATACCATGCAGGTGACAGATCTCTTGAACAAAAACAGAGGCGAGATCTTCAGCTGTAAAGGGAGCATGGAGGGCAGCGAAATGAGCGTACTTTGAAAGTCGGTCTACTACTACCCAGATGGTAGTCTTTCCGTGAGAAGGGGGTAAATGTGTTATGAAATCCATGGAGATAGAAATCCAAATGGTGCCAAGTATGGGCAGAGGTTGGAGCTTGCCAGGAGAGGCCGTGTTGAGGGGTATAACTTAATGACAAGTAGTGCACTAGGAAACGAAAGTGTGAATGTTGTTTTGCATGTTTGGCCAATAAAAATTGGTGGCGATGCGCGCTAAAATGCGCTGGAATCCAGTGTGGCCCGCCGTGGGTGAATTATGATACTCATGCAAAATCAGGTCCTGTAAAGCTAACTCAGGGGGCATTAAGATGCACCCTTTGAAGAAGACCAACCCGTCGCGTACTGAATAGTGTTCAAAGTTCCATAGGCGGTCCTATATGGCAGCCAATAAATCGGCTGAAGTAGAATTTTTGGTATAAAAATGTCGGAGGGCAGAAATCAGTGCCACTACTGGGCGGGAGGAGGCACAGAGGGCGTGACAGGAGCCCTCTGGTAGCCGAGAAAGGGCATCTGCTAGGCAATTGTCCCTGCCAGGCTTGAAGGTGATCTCAAAGTCATAGCCCAGCAATTTAGAAATCCACTGCTGCTGCTCGGGAGTATGAATGGTTTGGTTTAAGAGGGCCTTGAGGGGCAAGTGATCAGTTTGTATGAGAAATTTTGTTCCCAGTAAATATGGATGCCATTTCTTGACGGCCTCAGAGATGGCACAGAGCTCATGTATATAAGTAGAGGTGCCTTGTAGTCAAGAACTGAGCTGTTTGTTGAAGAAGGCAACTGGGTGTCCAGCTTGGAGTAACACAACACCAATGCCAAGTCCAGACGCATCAGTTTGGATGGTGAATGGTTTGGAGAAGTCAGGTAGGGCCAGGACAGGAGTAGTTGTGAGGGCGATTTTGAGGGTATTGAAGGCTATTGTGGCTTTAGCGGTCCAGAAAAAGGCATCCTTTCTCAATAGCTGAGTGAGAGGCATAGCTATTTGGGCATATCGGATGACAAATTGACGATAATACCCGGCCAAGCCCAAGAATCCCTACAACTGTTTGACTGTGGTGGGTGTTGGCCAATGTTGGACTGCCATAATCTTGGTAGGATCGACCGCGACCTCTTGTGCTGAGACGATGTGTCCCAGATAAGCTATCAATGATTGCCCAAACTCACACTTAAGGCGCTTAACATAAAAAACCTGGTCCCGCAGAATCTGGAGGACTCGAGTCAAATGATCACAATGCTGTTCCCAGGTAGGGCTATAAATCAATATGTCATCAAAGAATACGAGCACAAACTTTCGGAGAACAGAACGGAAAATATTGTTCATTTTAGACTGGAAGGTGGATGGCGCATTGGAAAGGCAAAAAGGCATTACTAAGAACTCATAGTGACCCTCATGAGTTCGAAAAGCCATCTTATGGATGTCGGCAGAGTGCACTCTGATCTGGTGGTATCCAGATTGCAAATCCAGCATCGAGAATACACCAGCCCCATGTAACTCATCAAGTAACTCATCCACGGTATGGGAAACCGATCTTTGATGGTGATTGCATTGAGAGCGCAATAGTCCACACAAAAGCGCCAACTATCATCCTTTTTCTTAACCAACAGAACTGGGGAGGAGAAAGGGATGGTACTCGGCTGAATTATTCCTTCAGCAGGCATTTCATGAATCAGCTGCTCCATTTCCATTTTTTAGAAGTGGGGGTAGCTGTAGGGCTTAACGTTCACGGGTTCAGTTTGTGGTTTGAGAGGAATGCGATGATCGGTAGAGCGTTGGGGTGGTAGGCCGTGTGGAAGTTCAAAAATGTCAGGAAAGAGTTGAGGATTTGGTTGAGTGTTTGGATAATTTTTGGGTCTGTGGTTGATGGAAGTTTGGAGGAATCCAATAGGGAAGTAGGCTGGGAGAGATCTTCCGTAGGTAGAACAGTGAATTGGAAATAGGAGGCCACTGATTGGGTGGATTCACCCCTTTTCAGTTGTCCCAAGGTCATAGTGGTGACAGATGCCAGAGGCAAGCCGTGCAACGTAAGCCTCGTACCAACGTGATCGAAACTCATCTAGAGGGATCGATAATCAAATACCACCGGGCCGATTGTGGCCAGCCATTGGACTCCAAATACCATATCAGCCCCATAAATGGGTAGCAAATAAAGATCAATAGCAAATCAAGCTTGTCCCAGGATGACCCCACTTGGGTACATAGTCCTTCACATCGCAGGGAAGCCCCATTTCCCACAGTGACATTAAGGTGATAGGAAGGTTCAATCGGAAGGCCAAAATACGTGGCTATACATGCCTGTAGAAAATTATGACCACAGGCTGTCCAGAGATGGTGCCTTGCAATCGTAGGGTGGAGGGAACGAAATGCCCTTCTAATGCATCAAGAGAGATAGTGGGAATGGTTTCTGGTGGAGGGTCCATTTCGGGGAGGTGGTTAACAGCCACATAATCTGGTTCCTCAGAACCTGCTTCCAAATTCTAAAGCTCGGGTAAAGCACCTCCCTCCTCTTCAGCCAACATGCACAGGAATTTGGGTGGGCTACAACGACGGCCAGGGATAAATTTCTCATCACAATTAAAACACAAGCCTCGGGCTCGGCAAGCAGCCATTTTCACTGGGGTTAATTTTTTTATGGGTAGAGCAGCCATTGGTGCAGGATTGTTGAGAGGCCGGGGTAGGGAAGGGCATGGCCAACTCGGTCGACAGGCTTCAAGTTTTTCTTCCACCAATTTAGCCATCCTGATTGCATCTGGCAGAGTTGGTTGCTTCAGCAAAAGAATTTCCCTCCATATGTCATCCTTTAGGCCCGAGATGAAACAATTTAACAGATTAGTGGTAGATAAGCCATGTGTTCATGTTGACAACGATTCAAACTCCATCATGTAATCCGTCACTGTGGTTCCTTGTCGGAGCTTGTACAGGGAAGCTTCCTGATTCAGGTATGAAGAGGGTCCAAAATGGAATTCAAGAGCCTTGGCAAGGTCCTCTCGGTTGGTTAATTGGGCGGTGGCGTGCATCCGTTGGTACCACTAGAGCGCAGCACCCGACGTGTAGAACGCGGCCACCATCAGATTCTGGTTAGATGGAGTGCCATGAAATTGGAAGAAGTGTTCAATTTGGAAGAGCCACCTGAGAACATTTTCACTGGTGAAGAAGGGCAATTCCTGTTTGGGTAAGCGAACGGAAGTGGAGATTTGTGTGTCGGTGGAAGGCGTAGGTAGTAGAGCAAGGGTTTGAGGGGTTGGGGTTGTCGCTGTGGCAAGAGAAAAGGGGGATGGAGTGGGTAAGAGTGGTGGATTTGATGTGGGTAGGGATTGGCATTCCAGGCGATTTAGGGATTGGCTCATCTCAGTGAGGGTTTGCTGTAGTTCACTGAAGGAGTGTTGGATTTGGTCGATGATGGTGGAAAGGGTGGAGATGCGGTCTACCTGTTCCCTCAATTCCTACTGGAGGCTCGAAATGGATTCGTCATGCGCTCGGTACCTCGTCGTCATTCCCTCAGCCATTGTCTCAATGAAAGCACCAAAAATGATGCAGACAAGCCGATCGGATCACTTTGGTCCCGCGTGCGCTACTCGCACCTCCGGTGATGCAGAGATTAAAGTAGCAATAGGGGAGGGGGAGTTCTGGAAGGGGGAAGGAAGATGAACCAGAAGATAAAATTATTAGAGAAGGAGGAAGACTCGAGAGAAAGAGAGAGAGAGAGAGAACAGGAGGCAGAATAGAAATTGTATCTTCTTGTCTATATCCACGTTACCCGCCTCTTTATATCCACGTTACCCGCCGTCTATATCCACGTTACCCACCGTCCATAACAATATGCCTAACAAGCAGAATAAAAATGACGTGTAGCAAAATAAAGCAGTGTACGTGTATCCTAACAATATGTATGCAGTGTATGGCTTGCAACAGAAAGCCAACAAACTATATGCTATATATAAAATAATAATAATGGCTATATATAGTCCCGATATCTTGGTGGAGGCTGTGCTATTCGGGAGCTTTTGTGGGTTCTCGGCTAGGTCGGTGGTGCCGGAATATCAACTACGATGAGGTCGATAGCAGTATGGTAATGAATTTGTAAGGCAAAAAAGGTGTGATTAATTATAAGAGCTGAAGTAGGATGAGGCAAACCTGAAGGCCGAAGTGCCTTGTGAACCCTTAAAGGCCGGAGTGGCCTTATTATCTGTTGAAGGCTTGAGTGCCTTGTGACCCCTTGAAGGCCGGAGTGGCCTTGTGATCCCTTGAAGGCCAGAGTGCCTTGTGGCCCCTTGAAGGCTGTAGTGGCCTTGTGATCTCTTGAAGGTCGGAGTGCCTTGTGAACCCTTAAAGGTCGGAGTGGCCTTGTGATCTCTTAAAGGCCGTAGTGCCTTGTGACCCCATGAACGCTTGAGTGGCCTTGTGATATCTTGACGGCCGGAGTGCCTTGTGTGAGGTTCCGGATTTGTGAACCCGACAATTATGAGGTGATTAGTATGCAAATGATCAATACTAATCCTATGGGATGATTAAGGTTTGGTACCGGAAGAAAAATTGGAAAAATTATTCGGGTTCGGGCTGCTGAAGCCCTGCCAGCAGGCTTGTGCCAGCTGGGCGCTCGAGCCGTGGCTCGAGTGGTGGCCTGCCCGTGGCGCGGCCGCCCGCTGGCCGCTCGAGCTCGAGCGGCAGGCGCTGTATAAAATCGCGCCGTGCCTCTCTCTCGTTCATTTTTCGCACGGGCCGAGGGTTTTTTAGAGAGAGAGAGAACGCGATTCTGGAGAGGGAAGGAAGGAGATCGAGCTTGGGAGTCCGATTCCGCCCGAGAGCCAGGTATAAAGGTGAAAGCACGCGTCGAGGCAAGTGTTCTCATATCCACTTCTCGTTCTCTTTCGATGTTTTGTGTATTTTCGTCGGGTATTTTGTGTCAATACCCACGGGAAACGTTAGAATCTCGAAACCCATGCCTTGAGGTCCAAGAAAATATAGTTAGTTGTCCGATTCGTGTCCGATTCGCCCAGGTGGATTTTACCGAAACCCTAACCTACGGGATTTTAGGGGTTTCCCGTTTCCCGGCCTCGTATCATGAAATTGACCTCAAAATTGGAATCCCCACGTCCCAATGATGTATATATGTCGACCGTAGGTCCGATCTTGCACGTTTGGACCCGTTCGTGGCGTCCGAGCCCATTAAATGGGCGCTGTTACTGTTCACCCGAGACCGAAGATGGATTTTGTGTGTTGTCACCTTCGTGAAATGATGAAATGATCCTAGAATATGAATCTCCATGTCCCAATTGTGTGTATATATCGACCGGATGCCGAATCTCGCAAGATTTGACCCGTTCGTGGCATCCGGGTGCCTTAAAAGTTCCCCGTTGTTGATAATCCGAAAGTGAATGGTAAGTTGCATACTTCCACCCTCGTGATAAGTTAAATCGAACCCAAATGCGTAATCTTGTGTACAAAGTGTACGTACGAATCCACCGGACACCCGATCTCCAAGTGCTGAACCATGTACAGCGTCTGGGTGTTCAAAAGGAAATCCGATAATGTTTACTTGAAATAAAATGAGAAATATGCCTTCAAAATAGTTGTGAAAGTAACGTTTAACTGATTAAATGTAAATGTAAGCCTCGAATGTGTATCCATGTGCTGGAGGCAAGGGATGAGTCCCGGAGGTTCCAAAGTGATATG
>JAODPA010045311.1:0-11792 GCA_025585075.1 Nepenthes mirabilis | reverse complement strand
AACATTAGAAATTATTTATATAAAGCCTCTTGTTAAGTATGAAAATTATAATTAATAAAACATCATTCCAAATGGAGATTGATAAAATGTGGTCATTGCTAACATAACTAATTTCGAAGGATTCTTTTCTTTCTTTCTACTATTGTCGTAGAAAACTTAAAATAGTCAAATAATATGGTGTTCCTTTTTATTATAGAAAACAACAAATTACTCAAATAGGCTTTAATGTCTTTGAATTATTCAACGTATTAATTATACTTTATGACTGATTTTCAATAATATTTTAATGATGTCTAAAATACTAAAGATGTTTTAAACTATTATTCAACTAATATGCCCGAGACTTATATATCATCAATAAAATGTAATAAATTGTACTACCTTATGCATTACCCTTATATTAGTTGAACCACAAATATTTGTAAAATAGAATAGCTGTTTAGCTCTAGTTACTTTGCCAAGTATTTTTCTTTCAAATCCTAGCTAAAAATTCTTATATATTGGCAAATTTGTTGGGTGAGAGTGAGAAAGTAAAATTATCACTTTATGGCCATTCTATTTGTATAATTTTGCACAATATACCACAATCTAACATGTCAAATATACATATTTGCATTCAAATTTCTAAACTAGGTAACTAATGACAGGCAACTCTAAGTGTACTAGATCTAACATCAAGTAACATAAAATAAGTTTTAATATTATCATGACATGACTAAGTATATATGTAAACCACATATAAACTATATAAAATTCAAAAAACAACCATGACTATGTATTAATGACTTTGTAGACCATAAAAAACATTATGGTGAAGGGTCGAATACCATGAAATTCAATTACTCGGGACTATAAGATTTAGTACAAGTTACCTCGTCTCCAAACATTTAAAGGCTAACCTCATCAATTTTGAGCATTTTTATGCATATTATCAATGACAATATTTGTAACGGCCTAGATTCTAAATCATAGAAAATTTCGGTCATTAAGTTAATATAATATTTGAGTAAAAGAAAGTTTATTCGGTCAACGCCAGTTGACCGAAAATATAAATGGTACTTATCCAGTCAATTGACGTTGACCGGAAGTAATAGCAATTATAAGAATGGAAAGCAAATCGGGGTAGTTAAGTTGACCGAAATTGTCTAATTGTTGACCGAAAAAGATAATAAGAAAGTTAATCCGGTCAACGCCTGTTGACCGGAAAAAAAAAGTAAGGGAGAATTTAACCGATCAACGCCAGTTGACCGAAAAGGAAGGAAGGAGGCCGGAAGTGTTGAGATGATGACCGGAAAGCTTGAAGAGAGGCCAAGGGAGAGTTGACCGCCCGATTGATTGACGTAATGACTAAATATGATTAAGGTCAGGATGACCATGTCTGAGTAGGTAATCTATTCCCAACCACCTCGCTGACCTTCTAGAAAGGTAAGGGAAGCAAGTAAAGAAATACAAGCAGTCGACCTACCCTACCTACTGCCACCAACCCCAACGTCTATAAGTAATGGCCCCGAAAATTAGGATAGGAAGTTGGGCAATCGACCGGGTGAAGGCGCTAAAAACTTCGAACTAGAACCAAGTAAGGGGTTCATAGATCCAATCCAGGCAAGTATACTCACCCTTTTTAAGATCATGTGTTTAATACAAGCGTACTCCATGTTTTTAAGTTCATGTTTTTAATGCAAGTGTACTCACCCTTTTTGAGATCATGTGTTTAATGCAAGCGTACTCTCTATTTTTAAGTTTATATTTTTAATACAAGTATAACTAATGATGTTCAGTTATTTCATGATGTTCGCATGCATGAAATTTGATTATTGCATGATTTAGATGATGATCAGTTATTTGTTTATAAAAAAGTAAACCGGCCAGGAATAATTGAAATCGGCTTTGCATTGTAATTTGAAACCGGCATTGCTCTTTAATCTTGAAATCGGCCTTAATCGAAACCGGCATTTGTATTATGATTTGAAACCGGCATCTGCTCCGTGATTTTGAAACCAGCATTACCTTGTGATTTTGAAACCGCTTTTGTTAAAGGACCTCCGGCATTTTGATGAAAATAACCCCCGGTTTTAAGATATTAAAAGAAAGATCTTATGGTGTCTGGTTAATTGCATATTTGACTTTGATTTTCGAAAAAGCACAATTGGCGGAACTAAGTGTTTGATGGCCGAGTAGTTGCAAGCCTTAAATGTAGCCGTTATTGAGATATGATAGCCGAATAGTTGCAGGCTTTAAATGTAGCTAATGGTCGAATAGTTACAGACTTTAAATGTAGCCTTTGATTTGATCATAACTACGGACCTTAAATGTAACGTTATATGATTCAGAGGGACGAGTAGCTGCAGACCTTAAATGTAGCCGTTTGATTTGATCATGACTACGGACCTTAAATGTAGCGTTATATGATTGAGAGGGCCGAGTAGCTGTAGGCCTTAAATGTAGCCGTATGATGGTCAAGAGTTGCAGACCTTAAATGTAGTCGGTTTTTTATGGAAATGAATTTGGAAACAGAAACATGTTTCTGGAAATCAAATTGCATAAAAATGACTTTGGAACCTGTTTGCATTGACTCCAGCCGTGTTTTATGAAAACCACATGCATATATGCCTCTATTGCATTCTGTCTGTTTGCCTTATTGTTCATGACTATGCATGATTTACGCATGAGTACCTTATTGGGCTCTCTAACTCACCCCTTCTATTTTTCAGATAATGATGAGGAGTTTATGTCAGATGAAAAAGAATGAGGTCCGAAGGACTAGATAAACAGGATAGCTGGCCGGAATTTAAGCAGCGAAGGAGCAAAATTGATGTTTTCGCTTTTGATGTTTTGGAAAAGATTTGTAAAATACTTCAGTTACTAAAAGTTAACGAATATTAGTATGCTTCCGTACGCTGTTATGGTTCGAGTGATTTGTGATTCCTAGTGGCATCTCAGTTTGTTTTCGGGACCTTCATGTCCGACCGACCTCGTCTTGGCCGGTCAAAAGAGAACACACGACCCCCTGGCTGCCAACTCACGAAGTTGGGCCTTACCCGATCCTGTGCACGCGATATAAAGTATATATAAAAGTAAAGATAAATTTTAAGTTCACCTTTTTAACCAGAGTATATGATCGGTTTTGATCGACGGGCAGCCACAAGCGATGGAATATGGCCGATCCGTCACAATATTAATGGGCTCCGTACTGATCGGTGTATGAAGATTGTACACTTAGTTAGCCCAACTAGTTTGGAAGTAACCCATAAATATTCTTTCATCTCTCTTGTGTTTAAACTTTTCAAAATTCTATCCCTCAAGTTGTGGCACTTGCTGTCAAAATTCAAAAAGTATTTAACTATCTACTTCTTTTCTCTCTAAATCTCAAATTAGAGTCTATCCACTCTTGGTTTAACTTACACTTCTAATATTGTGGCATGTAGTGCTTGTGTCTTCTCCTTGAAAGCGCACTACTTTTTTTTTGCATGCATCATTGTTAGAGTAATTTTTTAAAGAACCTTGTTTTTTTTTTTTTCTCAACAACTCCATTTTCCTTTGGAGTGAGGAAGAATAAAATCTATGATAGATCCATCTTCAATAAAAATTCCTCTAATATTAATTATTAAGATCTTCTCCACCATTTCTAAACATAGCAATGGCATTCTCATTCTCACTTTGAAGTTTCTTGATCAATGTAACAACTATCTTACATGTATCTAATTTCTTAGTCAAAAGCTCCATCCAACTAATTTTAAGGTAGTCATCAGTAATGCTTAACATATACATCTTTTTTCCAAGATTTTTAGTTTTAAATGGTATCATAAGAATTACATAAAGAGTTCTAATTTTTTTTTAATAATCTCAATTGTCTTCTAATGACTTACTTTTATCTATTTTTTTAACAGATAAAGGATTATAAAAATATCCTCAACATGTTTCATCTTAGGTAGACTAATTACAATCTCCTTCTTGAAGATCTTAGGAAAATTTTTGTGATTTAAATGGTCAAGTCTTTGATGACAGAGTTCATTGACTTCAACATTGGTTCTTTGACATCCTAAGTTGGATTTAGAGACCATTACAAGATTTCACCATGAATCAAGCATAGTGTATCCTTACAATTAAATTTAACTTTAAAATTTTTATTAGAAAATTGTAAAATTTTAAAAAGGTTATAGTTAAGACTATCAACATATAAAATACCTTTAAAAAGGCAAATCACAAATCTCTACAATTCCTTTTTCAAAAATGGAAGCTTTCACACTATCACATCAAGTGGCATTGTCAATATTGCAATCTTCAAGAGAGGAAAGAAGGATTTGTTACCACATATTTGATGGAAATCCCACCATTAAGGTACCACATAGTGGTGTTTTTAGCTTTGATGGCAACATGAGCAGCATGACATATCATGTCATTATGGTGAATACAAAGGTCTATTCTCTTAACCTATATTTCTTTATCCAGAGTCAATCTTTTGCCCAAGTGAGTTAACCCATTGTTCAAATTCTTACATTCTAAAAGAGACTTCGAACTTGACTTTTGTTTACATGGTTGTCTTTGGGGACAATCTTAAAGCAATGTTGTTCGGCCGCTAGGATGTCGCCAACCACTTTAGTGACACATGGGAACAACGTTAGGATAAGACATTCTATTTGGTTGAATCTTACTTGAGTGGCAAATATGGGAGTGAGCCTTAGATGACACTTTTCAATCTCGTCTTTCATGAATGCAATATGAGTTGAGTTTTAGAAGACATTTGTCACGTTCTTGTATCAAACACAAATAATTATTAGTATAATTATCCCATTAATAATAATTATAACCCAAATAACGATTAACGTGAATTACAAATTGATTATCTCAATCAACTCAAAAATATAATGACAAACCAAATCATAGGATCTAAAATATGTTATACATATAAGTGATACCGAAACACCAACTATACCATAATATCAAATCTTATATAGAGAGATACGTTTTAAATAAAATTAGAGTAAATTACATCTATAACGGCTACTACTGAACAAACCAATAACTATTTCATTAATTACAAAGCATTGTCCGAAATAATATAAATATAATAAGTTGTTATTCAGAAACTAATACATAATAGCAAATATTCTATAATTCTAATCTTAATCTCTTTCCAATTGCTCTTCCTTCATCATCCTCACCTGCAAGTGATCCAAATTGCTAATTTGAAAGGATGTTAACGAAAAATAAAAGTAAGAGTGAGTCAAAAAGTTCAATAAGGCACATAAATCTCATAATTAAATATAGTATTTTTGCCAAAAGGAACAATAAATTAAAATTAAGTATAATACCGTAAATTTTCATGTCAAATATGTACAGCGTTCAAAATTTCCTTTGTATTCTTTAATTCAAATGTGTCGTATAAATTTTGTTCAAACAGGCTTGATGGGTATAGTATAACCGGCCCAGGAAAAAACTGCTTAAATCGCTTCGTCTTATCCAGGTGGTTATCACTGGTAGTTTTTAGCTGGTGGTTATTATAAAGAAAAATAATCACCTCCACATTAAAAGGATCCTCATCCAAACAAAGGAGGAGGAGGAAGATGAACGGGAGAAAACCGCAAGGCAAAACGGTCGAAAACCTCTAGAGGGGAAGATGAGAGAAATGGCCAAAGGGGGAGCTCTTGATCTGCCTAGAGAGAAAAATGAGAGAAATGGCCAAATGGGGAGCCCTTGATCTGGAGGAGGCCAACCCTCCATCATCCAAAGGAGTCAAAACAATGGGCAGAAAGCCCATCCAAACGACCTCCATCTCTCTCCAAGAGATTCCCTGGAAGGGACATCCCTTCTCAAGCACACTACTATGCCGTCCATCAATTGGACGCATCCACGCTCAACCCACCAAATATGCATCCTCCGTTTATCTTTCTATATTCTTGGAAAGACTTTTGACTTGAGCGTCGGAGGGTTTACGGTGGGAACAATTCTCGCCGACATCTGACGTCTCGTTTTTAGTTGTGTTGCATAGGGTTCAGGTTTGAAGCTATGAATGGTGGATCTGTGTCAGATCGACCAGCAAGGAGATCCGATTTGTGGCCCCTGATCCGTAGGATAACCCGAATTTTTGGTACGCAACATTGGCGCCGTATGTGGGAACCAGCCAAAAACCCAATTTTACCACTAAAAAGCATAAAAATAAAACTGACGCACTTATAGTAAGCATTCCGACCAGAGAAATTAGACGACTTCCTAAACAAATGATGGCAGTGCTCACCCTGTCATTGGCGCGTTGACACTTGGGGGCTGGGGGCTACTTCCTATCTACTATAATTTCCCAATAAGGAGAAGTCGGAGAGCCAAGCCAAATCCTTGTGACGCTCTCACCACTCTTAATGATTTTGCAAATACCCATAAAGAAATCGGCAGGCATTTTTCATGCAAGCGATCAATGCTCGCACAGATTATACATCCGAAATAGTCCAGGCTTTGTGTGCACGATATAGTCGTCAAACGCTGGGGACTTCTCCTCAACACCGGTCTCCAATATAAAAAGAAAAAAGGCCCAGATTTGGCCCACGGCCGGTTTGACTTGGTCAAACCGGCTCCAATTTCTTTCCCATGGCCGGTTTGACTAGTCAAACCGGCTTTAGCTTTCATCAATTAAAAAAATATTTTGCCCACGGTCGATTTGACTTAGTCAAACAGGCCTCTACACTCTTTTCCACTGCCGATTTGACTTAGTCAAACGGGCCTCTACTCCCTTTTCATAAAAAAAAGAGAGATAAAAAACGGAAAAAAAGAGAAAGAAGAAGAGGGAAGACAGGAGGAAGAAGGCGGCAAGACTTGCAGCGGCAGCGACCACCGTCACCAGAGGAGGCGTAGCCCAGATCTGAAGCCGGTGATGCTTTCTTCCCATTTCCCCTCCAATTTTGTGCCGAGATATGAACGGAGAAAGAAGATCGTGAGCCGCGAGGAGCCACCGCCGCTATCACCGCCATCGCCGGAAGAAAATCTCCAAATCAAGAGAGAAGAAGGCACTGACGGCGCTCGCGTAAGCTGCCGTTGCCACCATTCCATCGCCGGACGGCCGTCATCAGACTAGCGACATCACCCGTACGACTTCACCGGTGTTCTTCAAAGCTCTCTCTTTGATTCCTCAAACCACGAACAAAATTAACTCCGGGCTTCCTCGGCTCATTTTCAATTATGCGCCACAATCCAAACCGGCTTTTCTTCTCACAAGAAACTAATTTCAATTTCAAACCGGCATCACCTCTCACAGGTTGCTGGTCGGCTTTTCCTCTCACAAAAAACCGATTTCAATTTCAAACCGGCATCTCCCCTCACATATTGTTGGTCGGCATCATCTTCTCTCACAAGAAACCGGCTCCAACTGCCTCCAATACATAAACAAAAAAAAGAGAAAAAATGGTGAAAGGCAGGATTGCAGCGAAGAATAGAAGAAAAGGAGAAGAGGGGAGAGAAGGAAGAAGGAGGACGCGCAGAGTGATAACGATCGTCGTCTCCGAAGGAGACACCATCTAGATCGGACACTAACGAAACCCACTTCATTTTTTCCTCTCCAATTTGTCTCCGATTTATGCCACAATGTGAAGAAAGAAAGGAGATCGTGAGGCACGAGATGCCATTGGCGCTATTACCGCCATCACCAGAGGAAAATCCACAAATCGAGGCAAGTAAATCTTTCCTTCCTCTTTGTGGATGCCGGTATTGCGTTTTCATGTGGAAAGTTCGAGGAGATCGGTCAAAATTTTGGTGAGTTGTATGATGAGGTGCGGTGGAGAAGGATAGAGGACCACAGACGGCGTTTGCATGCGGAACCATCGCTACTGTCGCCGTCACATGGGGCTATTATTGTGGCCGGCACTGTCTTTTATGCCAGGACAGCACTTCACCGGTGCTCATCATCTTCAAAGCCCTCTTTGTTTGGTTCCTCAAACCAAGGACAGAGCCACTTCGTCCAAAAGCAGAGCAAGCCGTGCAGAAACAAAGTATCTGGCTCACAGCCACTCTGGCTCCCAAAATCTGCTCCAGTCACAGCCCACTCAGGCTTCCAAAATCTGCTCCGGTCACAGCCCACTCTGGCTCTCAAAATCTGCTCCGGTCACAGCCCACTCAGGCTTCAAAAATCTGCTCCAGTCACAACTCACTCCGGCTCTCAAAATCAACGCCAGATTTTCTCCACACATAAGTAGAGCATCCAGCCCATGAAAGACACTCCGACTGATGTCCACTCCGGCTCCCAACAGTGAGATTGTCAACTCCGAACTTCAGCCAACTCCGGACATCAATCGACTCCGGATTTCAGTGAGGGTTTTCCCTAGCGGCATGAAGAACTCCGGAAGTTTCTCTCAAATTTTCGGTCAACATTTTCCTCACAAATCAACTCCGGCTCTCCACTTCTCTCTCTGCCGGTTAAATTCACTCCGGCATTTCCTTTGACAAAACAGCCGGTTTGACTTATTCAAACCCAACTTCTTAAATCCAAACTGGCATCTTCTCTCAGAAATTGCCGGTCGCCATTTTTTCTCATAAGAAATTGGTTTCAACTGCAAACCGGTAATCTCCTCTCACAAATTGCCGGTTGGCATTTCATCTCACGACGGCAAACCGGTAATATCTCTCAAAATGCCCTGTCAAAGCATCTCGGCAGTTCCTCTCTCATTCGGCTGCTAGGATTCAATCCGACACTCCGTTTCTCAAACAAGTCGGTCAAGACTTATTTTGGCAGCAGTTCAACCAACCCAGATTTGCTCTAGCGTAGGGGACTATTCCAGCGTTCTGTTGAATAGCAAACCGGACCAGATTCCATTCCGGCCAGATTAAGTCACTCCTGCAGTTTTGACACAATGCCACTCCTTGCCCACAAGTAGGCACTCCTCGCAGAACCACCGGCTGGCCAGTAGCGCTCCTACATCCCACACAAAAATCACTTCGGCTCTCGGGAGCGCTCATCTACTCCGTTTGGAGGCAATGAAGCACTCCGCCAGGAATTTTGGACTTTGTCAGAGATTTCCACTTCGGCATATTACTTCTTTCAACCAGCCGGTTTAATGGCATTCAATACGGCCCCCAGAAGTGGAGCATCCGACCTATGAAAGTTATCCCGCTGATTTTCACTTCGCTCCAAAAATCACTCCGACTCCCAGGAGTACTCATCCACATCGGAAGACTGCCAACTCCGGACTTCAGCTAACTCCAGACTTTAATCAACTTCGGATTTCGGCTAATCCTAGACTTCAATCAACTCCGGACTTTAGTCAACTCTGGATTTTCCCTAACAGCAAGAAGCACTCCAAAAATCTCTCGCAAATTTTCAAATCGGCTGAGGAAAATCAGAATCGGCATTTGAAGGTGTAAAAACCGATTTCAATTCAAATCGGTTGAGGAAAATCAGAATTGGCCTTTGAAGGTGTAAAAACCGATTTCAATTCAAATCGGCTGAGGAAAATCAGAATCGGTATTTGAAGGCGCACAAACCGATTTCAATTCAAATCGGTTGAGTAAAATCGAAATCAGCCTTTGAAGGTGTAAAAACCGATTTCAATTTTAATCGGTATTTCCTATCACAACTTCCCGGTCTGTATTTTCCTACCTGGCATTTCGGTCCGGAACCACTCCATCCAGAAGCAAAGTCCACTCTGGATTTCTGTCTCACTTTAGCTGGTTCAGATTTCACTCCGGCAATTCCTCTCTCATTCAGTTTAGTCCGGCGGCAACGTATTAATCTAAGCCAGCCAAGATTTATTTTGACAGCAATTCAGCCTACTGAGATATTCTCTGGCAACAAAATCCAATCTGGTAATTTCTTATCATAAGAAATCGGTTCCAAATCCAAACCGGCATCTTCTCTCACACAGCCGATCCAAGTCCACTCCGGTGTGCCAGATAAAAATCGCCAAAACTCACCTCTAATCGACTTGAGAGCTCTCTTGCCATACTATGTCACTCCTGGAGATCTTCTCAATCTGGAAGATTATTCAGTTTGGATTTTTAGTCCACTTTGAAGGTGTTTTCACTCTGAAATTTTATCTGACTCCAGATTTCAGCCACTCTGGAGGTTTCATTTACCCCGAAATTGCCGCACACCAAATTTTCCTCCGGAAGATAATTCACACCGGATTTTTAGTTCGAATTTTATTCATTCATGAATTTCCACTTAGAAAATTGAACTCTAAGAGTTTTACACCGGAATTCTCTTGAGGTCATATCGTGCGCAATACATCCTACCATGAGTAACCGAACGCAACACAACAGTTTTTGTTGACAATCCTCTAGCGGTTTCAACTGCTTCGACTTGTATCGATTCCAAGATGTTATGCTGGGGGCTTTGCCCCTAAGCTCTCGCAGAATTGAGATCGTCCAGCATTCGTAAACCAAGCTTGGATTAATAATCTCGTAGCCCAAGCAGCCACAAGTGACAAGGTATGATGGTGATCAGGGAATCGATTCAGTTATTAAATACCGATGAAAGCCAAGAGTAATATGGTCCATACTGCTCCAAGAACATGGCACACCATCTACTTTGAATACCGAACGATCCAAAAGAGGTTAGATTCTAAATCTTGGTTACATCACCGGGCGGCCCAAAAGAGGTTGAATTCTAAACCTCGGTTACATCACCGAGCGGCCCAAAAGAGGTCGAATTCTAAACCTCGGTTACATCACCGAGCGGCCCAAAAAAGGTCAAATTTTAAACCTCGGTTACATCACCGAGCGGCCCAAAAGAGGTCAAATTCTAAGCCTCGGTTATATCACCAAGCGGCCCAAAAGAAATTGAATTCTAAACCTTAGTTGCATCACTAAGCGGCTCAAAAGAAACCGGATTTTGAAAATTAGATTTTTCAAAGATAGTAAGTCGACAAAGACAAACAAATAGCGTCCCATCAGAAACATGTCGGGAGTTAAAAAATTCAAACCACCCGACATGGGGGGCTAGTGATGAGTACAGTATAACCGGCCCAGGAAAAAACTACTCAAACCGCTTCATCTTATCCAAATGGTTGTCATGGGTAGTTTTTAGCTGGTGGTTATTATAAAGAAAAATAACCACCTCCACATTAAAAGGATCCTCATCCAAACAAAGGAGGAGGGGGGGAGGAACGGAAGAAAACCGCAAGGCAAAACAGCCGAAAACCTCCAGAGGGGAAGATGAGAGAAATGGTCAAAGGGAGAGCCCTTGATCTGTCCAGAGAGAAAGATGAGAGAAATGGCCAAAGGGGGAGCCCTTGATCTGGAGGAGGCCAACCCTCCATCATCCAAGGGAGTCAAAACAACGGGCAGAGAGCCCATCCAAACGACCTCCCTCTCCCTCCAAGAGATTCCCCGGAAGGGACATCCCTTCTCAAGCACACTACTAAACCGTCCATCAATTGGACGCATCCACGCTCAACCCATCAAATATGCATCCTCCATTTATCTTTCTATATTCTTGAAAAGATTTCTGACTTGAGCGTCGGAGGGTTTACGGTGGGAACAATTCCCGCTGACCTCTGACGTCTCATTTTTAGTTGTGTTGCGTAGGGTTCAGGTTTGAAGCTATGAAGGGCGGATCCGTGTCAGATCGACCAGTAAGGAGATCCGATTTGTGGCCCCTAATCCGTAGGACAACCCGAATTCCTGGTACGCAACAAGGCTATTCTTAGATATCAAAAGCAAGTAGAACTTTATCGATTAAGAAGTAAATAATCGAAACCCGGATCATCTTTATTTTCATACAATTAAATACTTTATACTACTATTCAAGACTCGTAAATGGTCATCATACATATTACCCTATAGACGGGGTCAAACACCGTTTTTTACCCGCA
>JAODPA010045300.1:0-11794 GCA_025585075.1 Nepenthes mirabilis | reverse complement strand
AAGAAAAAATAAAAAAAGAAAAGACAAAAAATACACAATAAGAAAATATACAGAGAGATATTTATGGTGCTACTGGTGCTACAGCTATGTTTCCTAATACCCCCTGTAAGGTGGAGCATATATATTAGTTATGCCCAACTTGGACAAGTGGAACTTCAAACGGTGTGATGCTAGTATTTTGATAAACATGTCTGCAAGTTGATTATAAGTGGTCACATGGTGAGTGCGAACACTTTCGTCTTGAATCTTGTCGCGAACCAAATGGCAATCCAACTCAATATGCTTGGCACGTTCACGGAACACAGGATTGACGGATGTATGGATGGCAGTTTGATTGTCGCAGTAGAGATCGACAGCGTGAGAGTGGGGAACCCGCAGATCAAGGAGAATGTAACGGAGCCAAGATAGTTCACAGTAAGTAGTAGCAATTGATCGATACTCTACTTTCACGGAAGAGCGAGAGACCACTGCTTGTTTCTTGCACTTTCAGGAAATAAGAGAGTTCCCAATGAAAATGCAGTAGCCGGTGATAGATCTTCTAGTGTCTGGACAGGAAGCCCAATCTGCATCACAAAAAGCTCGAAGTTGAATGTTAGAGGTGGAAGAGAATAATATGCCTTATCCCGGATTCTGTTTAAGGTATCGCAGTACTTGATAAGCTGCATTCATATGACTAGATGTCGGTCGAGTCATGAATTGACTCAAAATGTGGACAGCGTAACATATATCGGGTCTTGTGACTGTTAGATAGAGGAGCCTGCCAATCAGTCTTCGGTAGATGCTAGGATCTTGCAAAACAATTCCAGTTTCTTTACTCAGTTTTACATTTTGGTCCATTGGGAGTTTAAGGGGTTTGGAACCAAGGGAACCGAAATCTGCTAAAATATCAAGTGCATATTTTCTCTGACATATATGGATGCCTGTCGATGATCGTGCAACCTCTATCCCAAGAAAATATCGTAAAATACTGAGATCTTTAATTTTGAAGGCACGATTAAGAAATGATTTAACAGAATGAATGGGATCTAAAGAACTACTAGCCACAATGATGTCATCAACATATACAAGTAACACTGTAAAGGATTGATCATCTTTTTTGGTAAATAGGCTATAATCAGCTTTGAATTGAGTGAAACTAAAAGTAATGAGGGATGTAGATAGCTTGAAGTACCACTGCCTAGAGGCCTGTTTAAAGCCATATATGCTTTTTAACAGTCTACAAATTTGATTAGGTTTTCTTTTAGTGTATTCGAGGGGTTTCTGTATATAAATCTCTTCATTTAAACATCCGTGTAGAAAGGCGTTGTTAACATTAAAGTGGTACAGGTGCCACCCTTTGATGGCTGCCATTACTAAAAGACATCGTACTGTAGTTAGTTTGGCAACATGTGAAAAAGTTTCATGATAGTCGATCCCTTTTTGTTTTGTGTATCCCTTTACAACTAATCTACATTTGTATCTCTCAATACTTCCATCACTATTAAACTTTAATTTAAAAACATATCGGCATCCAATAGTTTTCTTACCGGAGGGTAAGTCAGTAATGATCCATGTCTTATTTTGCTCCAATGTGTTCAATTCATTTTCAATGGCTTCATGTCATTTTTCATCACGAATGACTTAGGCGTATGTTTGTGGTTCATCGTGAGATGTTATGGTAGTTAAAAAATGCCCAAATGTAGGAGATAATTTTTGGTATGATATATGATCTGCAATGGGATACGGTTTACCTGGAGGTGTTTGGACGTTTAATCTAGTAGGCGAAGTCTGAGTTACTTGGTGACAATGAAATTCCTTCAAGTATTCGGGTGCTTTACAAACTCTAGTGGTTCTTCGAACGGGTATTTGACTAATTGCAGTAGACTGGGCATCATTCGATGTATTTGGTTCGGAATAATCGTTGATCAGTAGTTCCTGGTCCTGATTGTGGATAGGAACAATGGAAATTTCTTCATTATCTTCGGTCATAGGTTCAACTACTAGATTCGAAAGAGAATCTTGTAAGTTGGATGGCACCGGTTGTGTTTGCCATAATTGTTCGTTATTGGTATTAGACGGTTCTAATGAGGATGTATCGGGTTGAATATTGGAGCTTTGGTCAATGCCGTCGTTCCGAAAAGGAAATATATTTTCATGAAAAATCACATCTCTTGAATAAAATGTTGCATAACTATTTAAGTCGATTAATTTGTATCCTTTGACACCAAACGGATAACCTAAGAAGACGTATTTTTTACTTCTAGGATCAAACTTGGTGCGGCCATGGGAGATGGTGGAAGCAAAGCACAAGCAACCAAATACGCGGAGATTGTTATAGTTAGGTTTGACTACAAATAGAATTTCATTTGTAGTCTTATTTTTAAGTAATAGAGTAAAAATTCTGTTGATGATGTGTGCAACGGTAAGTATACAATCACTCCAGAATTTCAAGGGAAGTCCCGATTGAAATCTAATAGCTTTAGTGACATTCAATAAATGTTGGTGTTTACGTTCATCGATACCGTTTTGCTGTAGTGTTTTCACACAACTACGTTGGTGAATAACACCTCTTTTACTGTAAAAGTCTCCCAATCTGAATTCAATTCCATTATCGCTACGAATCACTTTGATTTTGACATTAAATTGTACGGCAACCAGATTGTAGAAGGCTTTTAAACACAATTTTGCATCCGATTTTTGTTTCAGAAGGTAAATCTAGGTACTTCTGGAGAAATCATCAACGATAGTCAAGAAGTATTTATATCCATCATAAGATACCTCGAAACATGGTCCCCATAAGTCACAATACACCACGTCGAATAAGGTGTGTGACTTATGGGAGCTGGAAAAAAAAGGGAGGCAACGCTGCTTGGCCATGTGGCAAATAGAATAGGGATTATCATTAATAGAATGCACTACTCCTTTTACAAGAGGATCGCTTATTAATTTCATCCTAGAATACGAAATATGACTTAATTGAGAATGCCACAGATCAGAAGACAATGAAGCAAAATTAATAGAGGGCTCCTTCCAGAATTTAGAGAGAAGGCTCTATAAAGAATTGGGATCAACTTTCTCATTCATCAAATTATATAAACCATTTTTCTCTTCACCCATCCCAATCGTTGTCCAAGTAGTAAGGTCCTGAATCAAACAAATATTAGAAAAAAAATACAACAATTAAGTGTATCGGTTAGCCGTTTTACAGAAATTAAATTAAAGGTGAAGGAAGGAACACAAAGAACATTTTGCAACGTTAGCTTATCGGTAAGTCTAATGTTTCCAATATGAGAAACAGATGCTTTACTTCCATCCGAAAGTTTGACTGAGTATGAAATCTAGACCTTGTGATGAACATATAATGAAGTATTACATATCATATGATCTGTGGCCTCAATATCTAGAATCCATACATGTTGATTATTATCATAATGTTTATGGAAGGGAGAAACAGTGGAGATATTACCGGTCATGTTGGCAGCCTTCGGCTGCTCGATTATTGAGTCGAACATAGGCTGCATCGTCTTGGCAGCGGCATCCTTTGATTGAATCAATTCCATGAGTTGTTTAAATTGGTCTTTAGTCAGCGCAATACTATCATCAGTGTTTCCTTCTTGATCGGTGTGATTTTTGAAACTTGACAAATTGGCAGAGGAAGTTATATTCCCGATTTTGCCGTGTGACTTGTGGTTAGGGGGAAATCCATACGGAAGGTAATATTTTTCAACCACATGCCCGATTTTGTTACAGTAGAGCATACGGGCGCATCAGCATTACCGTTTTTGAAGCACTGTTGTACAGAGTGCCCAACAATCTTACAATAAACACAGAAAGGCCTGTGTTTCTTGACATGGTAATTCGTTTTCGCATTGTTTTTGAAGGAGCTAGGGTTTCTTTTGGCTGTTAACGCCACGGTGTTCAAATTCTGAGCAACAGACAGCATTTGATGCTACTGTTCTTGTTACTGAATGATCGAGAATACTCAGTTAACATAGGGAAGAGGGTCCATCATCATTATTTGGTCTCAGGCATTAGAGTAAGAATCGTTTAATCCCATCAAAAATTATATAACACAATTTCGTTGGTATTTGTCAGCAAAGATTTTCATCTTGTCGTAATCACAATTTGGGAGGGGATCATAAATCAAGAGTTCATCCCACAAAGTTTTGAGCTTATTGTAGTACACACTCACGGGATCTTGTTCTTGCAGCAGGCTAGCCAACGATTTCTTCAATTGAAAAATCTGTGGCCCGTTCTGTTGGGTAAAACGGTCGCGTAGCTCATTCCAGATCTCAAATGCATCATCGGCGAAGACAACGCTTGATCTAATCGATGGGCTAACTGAGTTTTGGATCCAGGAGACAACCATATCGTTGCAACGCCCCCAAATTTCAAAAAGGGGAACGCTTGAGTCACTCGGTTTGTGAATAGTGCCTTCGATGAACTGAAACTTATTTTTGGCTCTTAAGGCTCGACGCATGGCTCTGGACCACGTCGCATAGTTGTCGGCGGTGAGTAAATCGGTGACAAGAGTAGTGACAGGATTGTCACCGACTTCCAGCTGGTAGGGATTTGTGAGATTTGTGAGGGTTTGGAGATGCATGAGTTCGTGTGAAAGGACGATAGATGGGTTGGCTGTGTTTGATATGGTTTCGAGCGAAGTTGGTGGAGACCCCATGTCTCTGATACCATGAAAAGCTTAGCTTCGAAGCCGGAGGAAGACGATGACAAAGGCATAAGGTAAAGAGGAAGAGCAGAAATGGGCAAGGCGTGAAAGAAGCCGGACGCCACACATTTATTCAATTCATTATGTTTTGATACAGTGAAAAGGGGCAAAAGCTCCAGTTATATAATGGGCAACGGGCAGAAGAATTAAAGGAAACCAAGTAAAGAAAGAAAGAAAAAATAAAAAAAAGGAAAGACAAAAAATATACAATAAAAAAATATACAGAGAGATATTTATAGTGCTACTGGTGTTACAGCTGTGTTTCCTAATAATGACTATTCTAATATCTGTAAAAGAAAAATACACCAGCACGGCTGCTGTTGCATCACCCGATCTCATTAGATGAAAACATAAAAGAAATGCAAATATAAAAAAGAAATGAAGCGAAGGGAGCCTACACCTCCCTTCTTCCATGTGGCTCCTCCTATTTCTTATATGCTTCTCCCACCCCTTGTGATGACAGGGCAGCCGATCGGCTGCTCCCCTTAGTAAATTCATTATTTCTTAATTTCCCATTGATTTGATAATGAAAATGAAACATTGAATATCTCCACTAAACTGTTCTTGATGGCTTCATAATATGAGGATTGATTTAATAGGTGATGGAGCCGTTCGGCTTCGTCCAATTTCCATAACTAAATATAAGGGCCACGGGCATCTTTATATTATTTAAAAAGTGCCTCTCCAAAACATAATATGAGGCTCTTCTCCTTCAGTTGCATGCCCCCTCTTCTTTGGCCGAAAACAGAGTTAGCTTAGGGGTATTTGTTTTTATTTCTAAAAAATATTATTTAAAAAGGCTGTTAAATTTTTCACCTACATAGAAAATAGATTTATTTGGAAGAGTCATGGAGCAAGCTTTACAATGGATTTGTATCCTGAACATTTCTGGCATTAATTTGTCCTGTTTTTTTGAAATTATTTTAACAACAAATTTTGAAATTATTTTAACAAAAAATTTTGCATCACCGTCGGCCACAATAAAATTGGAATCAGAGAAGCTTGTTCCCAGATTACAGGTAGGCTCGTGTGCAGCAAAAATAGGGGATTCTAGTAGTAAACATGAGAAAGGAGAACTTTCCCTTTTACAAATACCTGAACAATCGACCGAGGTGAGAGAGCCGAGCCCAACGCTAGGGATTTCAAACGTGTAAAAGCAGATGGGTCGAAAAGTTGTTAAATTTATTCATAGATAAGAGTATTTTTTATCATATCATCCAAAATAATAATATTCACATTTTATAGAAAAGGCTAACTGATCTATATGATGTGAAGACCTATATATTTTTTTTGTTAAAATTATTGGTAAATCTTATGTTAGGTTTAAAGGTGACACTTACATGGTCACACACCTCAAGAATTCCTAGAAGCTTGTGAATACTCATATATTCTAAGATGATGCTGGAGGATGAGCTTAAAGTTTACATCCTCCTACATGTAATACTAGGTAGTTGGAAAACCTCGGTCATAGCTCCCAACAACTCTACCCTAGAAAATGACCCTTTCACCGCCCTTATTAATAAAAGATTATACAATGACAGAACTAAGAGGGGAGAGCACAATAATAACTCTAGGATGAAAACCACTACCTGTAAAAGAAGGCAAGGGAGGGCCAAAGGAAAAACCTAAACAACTGATACAAATTCAAAGGTGAGATGAAGTGCTTTCATCATCGGGCCATATAAAAAGAAGTTACAGGAAGGACCAAGGAGAAAGCCTCGGCAATGCAGACAAATCCTAAGGGTAGCCCAAATGCAAAGGTTAGTCCATATAATGAAGTGCTTTTTCAATGTGTAAAGTCGGGCCGTGTGGAAAGAGGTTGTAAGAACTCTACCGTCTGCCTCAAAACGGATAGGAGGAACTGCGGGGGCTTTCTTTGGGTAATTCATCGTCGAACAAAGCCCTTCACTGTCAAAGGGATTAAAGAAGATTTTAGAGATGCTGTTAGCCCATCATGCTTGAGAATAAGTAGCTCTTTAAAGTTTTCTTATGTATATGCTTGGAATTCAACTTTTTTAAAGGCATTACATTTATTCGACTGGGGCCAAGAGGGTGTGGAACGTAGTCGCTAGATGGCAACGACGGCCTGGGTTTTGAAGAATGAGTACAGTTTCACTGTCGTAGCCGATATGACTTTTCGAGTTTCAGCTGGTTTTCTTTTGAAGTCGCTGTTGGACATAGTCGATTTGAAAAGGAGACAGACACTTGGTTTGATTAGTTTTTTGGTGATTTGTGGGACGCCCGGAGGTATTATTTATCTAGTTTGGCTGACGTTCAAAATAGTACGTATCTTCTTTACGGTGTGCCTACACTTCCCCGGCGCTAGAAAAATTAACCTGTGGAGATGTTAACCAGTCAGGATCATATATATTTGCCTTTTTCCTTACGAAGTACAAACTTTCCAAGTGGAGATGGAGCAATTAGTTTAATTTTTTTATTATTTTTTTAAAGGGTTCGATGAGGTGTGAGGATGAGGATGTTCATTCACTTCAGATTTTTGTTGGGGGTAAGAAGAGAAAAACATTGAGATAATAACTTTATGCGGATAATCATTTTCAATTACCAAAAAAAAAACAAAAATGGTGGGATATTCGCGTTTGAAGAGCTCCGCTGCCAATCGTATCATGACCTTCTAAATTGCAGAGGGTTTGTCTCAAAATAAATCCCATAATTTACTTGATAAAATCGGCCCATCAGTGAAGATTCAATGCACACGGCCCACTAAAGTTTTCAAGCCCAAAGACTAGGTCCAAAGATTTACTTTCTAGGCTCAATCAAAAGATCCATTAATTATTTTAGGCCCTCTAGGCCGAATGTTAATTGATTCACTAATAATTTAATTTCTATAATTAAAATATCATATAATTATCACTAATTATTTTGCACCAAAACAACTAACCAACAACATTGAAATGTTATAAACTATAAAATTATTCTAGATTACTATCGTCTTTTATTTTAAAATATACTCTGTCCGGAATACTATAATTTTACGGTCTGTTTTGATAGCAGATAAGCTTGAAATTATGTGTATGAATTGTTTGTTCTGTTATTTCCTTTTTACAATTCTTTATAATCTATTTGTTAAAAAAATACTTTATGAAAACACATTATTTTATAGTTAATTATTAACTAATCACACGAAGATAGCCCAATAATAACAATTTTTTCGACTCATTCTTTATTCCATGATATTATAACCATCAGCTGCACGCATTTAATCATATTCCTTATTTTAGTCGAGTTAAGTACTCGAATATGAAGCTGTAAGACAAGATGGCTTTCTAAAACTCCACATGAATTAAAATGGCGCAAAAACCCACCTTAAAATTAGGTAATAAGCAACACACTAGAGGTTGAAAATTGTAAAAAGAAAGCCAACAATTTTATTATTTACCAAATAAAAAATATATATATATATATTTATGAATAAATTTTCAGCTTATAGTCTAAGCAGTATAGATAAGGTGTTTGTTGGGTCCCAACATAAGGGCCCATAAAATACGGCCGAAGGAAAGGCCCAAGTAAAGAAGCCCAAAAATGTGCCCACGAGCCAAGAGAGCTGAACGGCCTAAGAGGCCCCAAAGCACAGGCAAGTTACCCGAAGGTCAAAGCCACGATGGAAGACCGAAAAGCCCTAGAAGCCCGAGAACCCCAGAGGTTCCACCAAGTCTCAAATTGGTCCGAGAAGTCAAGAAGCGTCCGAATACTACCAATTGAGGACCAACGATCCTCCGAAAGACAATCTCTTGGGGCGGCCTTCTTCAATGAGTCCGCGAACCCATAAAGAGACAAGACACGTCGCTCAGAGACGATGACACTCTCATACACGGCCGAGAACGCCAACTACGCAGTCTCACTGTTATCAAGAAGCATGCGCCATCATGAAGGATCCAAACAGCTCCTGACACGCCGTATCAGCAGGACTGGCGTCCCTGGCACGCCATATCTTCAGGGCAGACGCCCATCCAATGAGCAGGCGACAGGTATCCCTGACATGCCGTACCGGCAAGGAAGGTGGCAGGCACGTCCGACGCACAGCCGGCAAAGCAGGCAGGCGGCCTCCTTAACCACTCACCGGTTGCCACGTGTCCTCTCCCCAACGACACAATTTCCCTATAAATGCCCAGCGAACCCCCTTTCCAAAGGGGACCTTCTTCCTCTCTTTCGCACAAGAAGGAAAGAAGGAGACAAAGCTTCCCAACGAGAGACCCCTTCGAAGGAGAGAAAAGGAGGGAAGAAAAAGGGAAGATATTCCCAACATTTGTACTTTGTAAGATTCATGCCCATAGTGGAGCAGTTCAAAGGCCCAGAGCCTAGTGGTTTTTTCTTCCCCATTCAAGGGGAGGTTTTTCACTCTAAACCTGGTCTCAATCTCTCCTTCTCGACATCCATCACCCACAAAAACTCGTGTTGCTGCGGACCCCCGGATCCGAAACGTAACATTGGCGCCGTCTGTGGGAAGTTCGAAAAAAGACTCACTAACTTCCCACCGTCACAGAGCAACCAGCGCTCCCAAAATGGCGAGCAGACAAGATAGTACGTCCACCCGGGAGGTGGAGCGCTTCAACAGGTGCCTCCCGTCAGGCGCCAGGACAAGCACCCGGGTCATGGCAGGAAGCAGTCGAGCCGTTCAAAAGGCAAAACCATAATGAGCACAAAAGATGCCTAACCATCGACTGGGAGGCTGCTCGTGCCAATCTCGGAAAGCCCAGCACCAAACAGAACTGTCGAAAGGCCACAGCCGACGAAAGAGCAATGAGAGGGATCAAAACGGCCCTGGAGGCTCCTCGATGCGACACGCCTACGTGTATAAAGGATCTCGTGATACCCTCGTGGTCCTTCGACAACATCAAGGCAACTCCCAAAGTCAAAAACAAAAACTCGGCCGCCAAGCCGAGCGGCCCAAGCGGTCGGACCCCTGAGGTCAGGCAACAAAAACTCGGCCGCCAAGAGGTCGGGTCCTAGTACCAGAAAACCCAAGAGGTTAAAAAGTCGAGAACTTAGAGATCCTAGCAGAATCACGCGCTCGGACGACCACCGTAAAAAGCCTGGTCTAGAATGCAAACTGTCATGTCCTAGCTTGCTCGGGAACGTCCCTATCGAGTTATGAGAACACGCGCGGTCAAATTCGAGCAAGAAGAAGCCGACTTCCCCAGAAGAGCAGCTACTTCATGCCAAACGGTCAAGGACCTTAAACCTTTTGGCATGGGGGCTATGTTGGGTCCCAATATAAGGGCCCATAAAACACGACCGAAGGAAAGGCCCAAGTGAAGAAGCCCAAAAATGTGCCCACGAGCCAAGAGAGCTGAACGGCCTAAGAGGCCCCAAAGCACAGGCAAGTTACCCGAAGATCAAAGCCACGATGGAAGACCGAAAGGACCTAGAAGCCCGAGAACCCCAGAGGTTCCACCAAATCTCAAACTGGTCCGAGAAGTCAAGAAGCGTCTGAGTACCACCCATTGAGGACCAACGATCCTCCGAAAAACAATCTCTTGGGGCGGCCTTCTTCAATGAGTCCGCGAACCCATAAAGAGACAAAACATGTCGCTCAGAGACGATGACACTCTCATACACGGCCGAGAACGCCAACTACGCAGTCTCACCGTTATCAAGAAGCACGCGCCATCATGAAGGATCCAAACGGCTCCTGACACGCCGTATCAGCAGGACTGGCGTCCCTGGCACGCCATATCTTCAGGACAGACGCCCATCCAATGAGCTGGCGACAGGTGTTCCTGACACGCCGTACCGGCAAGGAAGGTGGCAGGCACGTCCGACGCATAGCCGGCAAAGCAGGCAGGCGGCCTCCTTAACCACTCACCGGTTGCCACGTGTCCTCTCCCCAACGACACAATTTTCATATAAATGCCCAGCGAACCCCCTTTCCAAATGGGACCTTCTTCTTCTCTTTCGCACAAGAAGGAAAGAAGGAGACAAAACTTTCCAACGATAGAGCCCTTCGAAGGAGAGAAAAGGAGGGAAGAAAATGGGAAGATATTCCCAACATTTGTACTTTGTAAGATTCACGCCTATAGTGGAGCAGTTCAAAGGCCCAAAGTCTAGTGGTTTTTTCTTCCCCATTCAATGGGAGGTTTTCCACTCTAAACCTGGTCTCAATCTCTCCTTCTCGACATCCATCACCCACAAAAACTCGTATTGCTGCGGACCCCCGGATCCGGAACGCAACAGTGTTAACTAAATGTATTTACACAATATTAAAAGATATGCTCGTAATCACAAATCTAATCAAATTATTTTTAAGTGGATCTCATAAAATTTTTATATATGTGTTATATATCTTCTATTTTCACATTTCAGGAACACAAGCATCAGGGCCAATTCATAATTGATTAACACTTTATGCATTGTTTAGTCCACATGGCCATGATTTGTTTAGTAAAATAGCACACCCATAATCCTTTAGCAATCTGCATGTGTTGATCACATGATTACGTAAGATGGAAATGACATGGAAATCAATGTTTAAAATCCTGTCTCTGTGTGTGTGTGTGTTGAAAATTGCGACATGATATTACATGAGTTATTCCCCCCCCCCCCCCCCNCCCCCCCCCCCGCCTTTTTTTTTTATTTTTTTGCAGAGAAGAATTTTCTTCTCTATTTCATTTTATGGGTATAGGCAAAAGCTCATGTAACAAGCGGATGGATTGTAAACGAGATTTATATCTTTGGCCTTTTGTTAATTATTTTTCCAAACTGCACGGGATTATCATTAATTTTAATAATTTATCATTAATGAATTAATTAATGGCTGACCTTCCTTTTTGGTTTGACAAATTGGATTCGTAAGCTTTGATGGCACTCCCTGTCCCAGTCCGTGTCCCTGCAGCTGTGATATATTAATTTTCTCACATGAATCATCCTGATTAACGTCTGCCTTTAATCTGTGCCTCCCTTTTTATCATTCTTTCAGGTGTATAATGGAAGCAAAGGCACAAAGTGAAGCCTTAACCTCATTGCTGGGAATGGGCCCATTTTGCCTCCTCAATCTCTCTGTCTCTTCCCCGCAAATTATACAATAATTATTTTATCAAAAGATATAATTATTTATATTTGAATAATCAATCA
>JAODPA010045289.1:0-11792 GCA_025585075.1 Nepenthes mirabilis | reverse complement strand
AATATTTAATTAATTTTTATCACCCCTAAATTACCCAAAATATTAAATAATCTCAATTTAATCAGATAAAAATATTTTGGGACGTTACATTCTCCCCCATTTATAGAAATTTTGTCCTCAAAATTTAACAAACCCCAAATTTCCTTAATTGTAGGTAACCTTTCCTAGTATTCCCAAATCATCTCCTCAGTTAAACGGTTATTCTAGAAAACCTCAAGCATTTGAATCATTCTGGTCATTTTTACTTAATTCGTTCTATCAAAACCTAAATTGAAATCTCCTTAGGAGTTAAATTCCTAATCTCCTGACTATAACCCAATACGATTACATATGCATTTCAACACTTCATAATACATGGGAGATCTCATGCTAAACTACCCAGTTTGAGGGCAGCCCAAATCTATTAATTTAGCTTTGACTTAGCTCAAAAACTCTAGCAGCTGTAAATTCTTGCTTCAACCTACCCTAAGTCTCGAAAGGAACTATTCCCTCTAAATCCCAAATTGAACCTTATCTTATATGGGTTCACCTCATTTCCGCTACACTACTCTGATTATTTATCTAATTATAAATCATCCAATTGTAATTCCTTAGCACATCTAATTTAACTTGATGCCCAAAATTTTTAATCTAGCTTGGCAAAGATTTTGTTATAAACCTCAAATTGCAATCAAACCTCAAAGTCAAAATACTTCATATTGTCATTATTTCATTGATATGTCATCAAACTGACATTTTCCTAAAATACTCAATCCACACAAAACACTTAAATTACATAGCAGTTAAAATTAGAACAAATTCTAAATTATCATATATATATATATATTATGTTTTCTTTTAATCCTGACATTCGAATCAATACCCGATCGATCGAACGGGTGCACTCCGAGCATCGGCCCATCAAATCCAAATATTCTCCAAAATTTTATAATATTTAATTACTTTTTTTCACACCCAAATAACGTAAAATTACCAAAAATAATAAATAATTCTAATTTAATCGGATAAAAATATTTCGAAATGTTACACAAAGCTAGGGTCTCAATTATGTAAGACCAAAACATGCAGAAATCTCAAATAAACCGGAATAATACAAAGGGGGCACGAGTTAGGGTTTCAACATACGAAATACCATATAAAACTTAGAGATCGAACATGAAATCAACATATATGTATGCTCAAGATTTAGGTATCATAAAATAAAAATATGATCGGGTATCGGGACAAAAATACCCAAATGGAACGGAACAAAAACTAAAATAAGAGGAAGAAAAGCATATGAATGCACTTTCCTTAACCCGATCTACAACTTTTCTAACTAGTTCTAAGTCGGAATTGGACTCAAAAACCTCGATCTCCTCCTTCTCTCTCTTCACCTTCATGTTCCCTCTCTCTCCTCTCTATCTGGTTTGTCAAAAAATGACGTGAAAAAACTCTGACATACTTTTATAAACAGACTGGCACTTGAGCACCACGGTTCCCAAAGGTCCATGGTCGAGTGCTCGTCGAGCGAGCTTTGAGCAGGCTATTCTGTTAAACGCACCCTGGCCACTATCAATCATGCCTCGGGTGTAGCTATTCTACCAAATGTGCCCTAGGTGTCCCTTGGGTACCACTTAGGCGCCGAGTCTCCCGACTTTCCTTTTTGCTTTTGATGCTAATTTTTCACATACTTTTAAGTCTAATCTTGATTATATTATCTTAATTACTCCTAATTACTAGATTTTGAAAATCAGTACATTATAGATCTCAATGTGGTTACATTTTAGGCCAGTAGCTCTTAACCCTCTCATAATATTGGCTCTATTATCTCGACTATATTTTTTGCCTGCAGTTCTCAACCATCTCATATCATTAGTTATCAGGTTAGCTACATTTTGGACTTGTAGCTCTCGACTATCTCATATCATTAGCTATCAGCTTGGCTACATTTTAGAACTGCAACTCTTGGCCATCACATATCATTAGTTCCATTAGTCTGACTGCATTTTTCTTTTGAATCCTATTTCCAATATCATATTATCCCATATCCTATTTCCTATGAGGTTTCGGATTTCAAAATTGAGTAATTAGGAAGTAATTGAAATAATAAAACTAAAAATTAGGTTTAAAATATGTGGGAACCTAAGTGCCGAAGGCAAATTTGAGTAGCCTCCTGTCGGGCGCTCGAGACGGTGCCTACCGGGTAGTTGAGCATTGCAACAAGTGTCAATTCTAGTAGCAGGTGCGCCTGAGGTGCGCCAGCTATGCACTCAAGTGACGATTTGTTTTAAAGGTGTGTCAGGATTTCTTTTCATCATTTTCTAGATTTTCCAGAGAAATCAGAGAGAGAGAGAGAGCGAAGGAGTAGAGAGAGGAAGTGTAGATCAAAGCCTTCAAGTTTGAATGCAACTTAGAGTTTGTGATGGACCGAATTATTCTCTATCGAATAACCTCCGTCAATGATAACATAAACTAAAGTCCACAATTAGCAATTATGGATTCTACATAAATTTCGGCAGAGTTTTCTCTACAACTGGACGAAAATAAAAAATATAACCTGTTTAAAAACATCATGTGCAAGCACACAACTAATCATTATTGAATGTTTGGCCTATAACACACAACACAGGATCATATAACTGCCATATCATCTATAGCTCCAGTACAGTAACCCTATCTACTATACTGGGTCTAGAGAGATGCCATCTAACAAAACTCAAAATCTAAGAACATTAACATAACATAAATATGGAAGTATAACTAAATCATCAAAACCTGCAGAAGCATAACAAAACCATAATATAACAACAAGCCACATCCATCCATGAGTGGCTGTTTATATTCTAATATTACAAACATAACCCAATCTTCAAGCTTCAACATCCAGCTAATATCTTCAAGCAAGTCTCTCTCCTTGCTCTAACTAATCTGACACCGACTAAGTGTTCTCATCTGGAAGGAAAAACAGCAAGGGTGAGTGTACAGCTCAGTAAATGCAATCATAACTCACTAACAATCATGATAACGATGAAAGTGACAACTGGGAGGGGGGAAAGCACAAGATATCAATAATCAGGAATCATGAGAGGAAACAGGGAACATCTTGGAACATTAGATTCTCATGGTTACATCGATTAGGTATTATTCATTTTTATCATTATATCATCTTTACGGACCCAGGCTAGTAGGTCGAACTAACCAACGATGCGAGAGAACAAGGAAAGGAATGTGTTCGCTACACATTCTAAAGCCACGGCTACATTTTAGGTCTGCAGCACTCGACCATCGGTTGCATCTCCGCTATGCAACATTTAACCAAATGGCTACATTTTAGGCCTGCAGCACTCGGCCATCTCAACACGCCCCATATCCCCCGGGGACTAGGGTAATCCTCGTTATTCCACAGTAGTTTCCTAAAGCATACCACAAACATCACCCACTCCCACGAGCGGCCAGAATACGTGGCCTGCTATTCCTCGGGTTCACACCGCGATGGACATGGTAAGCTAAAGAATACTACCCCTATGAATCATGGTCCTAGTTTCAAGATTAGTTTCCACACTTGGAGAGGGAAATCCACATTTACCATACACATTCACAACTCGAAAAATCCCATTCCCATCACATACATCTCCATCCGGGAGATCATTCCATCACATACACAATGTGGATTCCCTTCCATTTACTTGCTCGGTTCACAACTTTCTGTAGGACTCAATCCCGTCATTACAATTCATTTCATGGTCACAAGAGAATTCTGAATTTCATACCTTCGATAATCACGTATCATTTTAGAAGCCTCCTGGACTTGTTTCCTTACTCCCGGCACATGGATACACATTTTTGGTGCTTACATTTACATTCAAACAATTAGACGTCATTTTCATAACAATTAAATGAGGGCAAAGCATGTAAATTTTTCATTTATTTTCGGATGAACAGTGTCAGGCCTCTTTTAGAGCATCCGGACGCCGCGAACGGTTTGATATTTGTGAAATCGGGTGTCCAGTTGATACATATGCACAATTGGGACATGGTGATTCATCTTTTGGGGTTGATTCAACATACAATGAAGGTAGGAACCTGCAATTTCCCCCTTTACACTCGGATGAACAGTGTTAGGGCCAATTTAGACGGCCCTGACACCGCGATCGGGTTGAAACGTGTGAGATCGAGCTCGCGGCTAACATATATACATATTTAGGACGTGGGGATTCACATTTTGAGGTCAATTTCATGATACGTGTAAAGAAAACGGGAAATCCCCAATTTCGTGGGTTAGGGTTTCGGTGAAACCAAACCGAGTGAATCGAACACGATTCGAACAACTAACTACATTTTCCTTGGTCATTAATCATGGGTTTCAAGATTCTAACATTAATAATGGGTATCGACACAAAAAACCCAATCAAATCAAACAAAACATCGAAAGAGAACGAGAAGTGAGTATGAGAACACTTGCCTCGATGCGTACTTTCACCTTTATAACTAGCTCTCGGACGGATTAGGACTCTACGGCCTCGATCTCCACCTTTCTCTCACTAAAACCGGTGCTCCCTCTCTATAGAAGCTTCCGGCTCATGGGAAAAATGAGGAAAAGAGAAGCAGCCGCGACTTAAAATGGCGCCACCGCTCGAGCGTGCCTCTAGCGAGCATCAGGCTAGCGCAATTCTGGAATCCGCTCGAGCGGCCAGCGGGCGAGCGTAATTCTGGAAATCAAGCTCGAGCCAGTGCTTCAGCAGCACAAACCTAAATTCTTCTTGATTTTTCTTCCGATACCAAACCTTATTCATTCCATAGGCCTAATATTGATCATTAGCATACTAATCACCTCGCCATTATCAAGTTTTTGGACCTAAAACCTCACAATTCTCCCAAAATTTCATAATATCTATTTAATTTTTCTCACACCCGAATTACCTAAAATTACCGAAAATAATAAATAATTTTAATTTAATCTGATAAAAATATTTTGGGATTTCGGGATGTTACAGAGCTAGTTGGAAAAGTATTAGATTGAGTGGAGACAAGTGTACCCATATCCTTTTTGTTTGCTCTTTTTGATTTTTATTCATATCTCTTGGGTATTTTCATTCCAGTACCCACCCAAAACTTGTATTTTGGGGAACCCACGACCCTTGCATTATTCATTTGTCATTTGAAGTCTGATTTCCCCAATTTTGCATTGGTTCAACTTCGGCAAAACCCTAACCCACACCCGGCTCATCTTTGCCCATTTATTTTTAGTTCCATGCATGATTTGGCTTTAATTATGATTTACCCATGTCTTGAATATGAGTATTTATTGGTTTGGTGCTCGATTTCTATGTTTTGACCCATTTGGTGCGTCCGAAAACCCTAACCTGCATGCTTGCACTGTTCATCCGAGGCAATTGAGTATTTTTACATGATTCCATCTTATTTAATTGTTATTTAAGTTATATATATTTGCATATGCATAATTGTATATTATAAAAATATTATTGTTAACTAACTGTGAAGGATTATTCATCCGAAAATCCTAAAGTCATGTTTAACCTGATATGGTAAAACATTTCTAATTCTTCCAAGCATCATGTTAAATTATGCATATGTTTGAATTCATATGAAGACTTAAACCATGAGAAATAATTATCTGTATTTGTATAAGAAAATTTTGCAAGATATGCAAATTTTATGAAGGAACTCCACAATTTGATATATTTGATGACCCTTTCTCCAGAGAGTGAGAACCTTGTATTCGATTATGGTGGACCGTCCCTTAAGAATAAGTATTATGAAATTTGGACTAAGAATTTGTACTTTAGAGGGTAGTATTCCAAAGCATGCCTTAGGATATTATAGTGGTAGATTGAGGAATGCTCTTGGGCCATAGGAGATACTTTGATCGCGTGTTTGGCCTTGTATATTGCAAAAAATATACCATCCGACATGAGACATTAAAGTTTGAGATTCATGGTAAGCGCCTTAGAAAGTGTTGGTACATTCACATTCCATTCTTCGATTGTCTACTCCGTTAGTTGGTGAGGCCCACTAGCACAGATCCGAAAAGATAATAAAAGTTTCTACATATTTTAGAACTTAAAGGAATCGAAAATAAAATACAGAAAAATTATTTGTCTTTAGAAAACATATTTGATCATGTTTGACATTATGCACCATGCATCATACTCCTATTTCTTTCCTTTTGATTTATTTGAGTATTCTACTTATGTACTTGCTATATTATGCCTTGCTGAGCATTTGGCTCACTCCTTGCTATTTTTATTCTTTAGATAAGCACGCACTTATTCTCGATGAGACAGAGTAATGTTTGGAAGTGGGTTAGGCCCTGACTGGAAGATCTATTTGGAGATTCTATATTTTTGTGATTTTGTATATTCAAATGGAGTCTTGTATATTTTGGATAGACTTGATGATGTATATTGTTATGTATGGATGGTAGTATATTATTGCATCTTCCACTGTATATATGGATGATAGAATATGCTTCTGCAGGATTATGATGGCTTATTGCAGGTACCTAGCGACATCTTTCTCTGTTTGTGTTGTGTCTGGATACACAACATTGGAGCCACCATTAGAGGTGGCTTTTGGATCCTATGATTGTTAGATTGCGGTTGTCAGGATGTGTTGGTTGTTGATTTAGATGGTTTATTTATTGTTGTACAGGCTTGTTGTATAAGTGTTTGTATAGTCTGATGTTCGTATTATAACCAAAGTCTTGTCGATTTTTGATTTGAAAATACGGCACGTTACAGTTGGTATCAGAGAAAGAGATGCCTTAGGTTTGATTTGGATCTTATACAAAAACATAGAATAGTATAGACTAAGACTGAATAGATAGATGTGGGCATAAAATAAAAAAGCTTGGTTGGATTTTCCTAGTTATCCTAGTTTATGTTACTCAGACTAGAACTAAGTTAGAACGGATAGTCATGTTTAATTACATAGATTATAATATCATAATTACTGTCTGATATTTTGACTAATTCGTACCATTCTTGTTTCAGAAGTGGTATCGAAAGATGATCATGCCACCTAGATGGAGAGGTTTGCGTGGAGGTGGTTAGCTGCAAGACCGGGAAGCTAAATATTTCAGTTTGTTTGGCAAATGGAAAATATTATCAAGAACATGGAGCAAAGGAATCTTGCCCTAGTTCCCGCTCCAGCTCCAGTGCAGGCTCTTGCTAATCTTGGACCTTCTACTTATGATTGTTTTATCTAAGAAAGGTTTTTGGGTGAGCCTGACCCAATCAAAGTAGACACAAGGTTCAAGTGGTTGAAGAAGGTGTTTGTAGTTATCCGTTGTTCCAAGGAGGACCAAGCCCTATTCGTATCTTACAGACTAGAGGGCGAGGCATACCACTGGTGGTAGATGATGAAGGATTTAGGTTATATTGTTGGCCACCTATTTGGGTTGATCCCTGATAGGTTTGATACGTTATAGTAGGATTTAATCTCCTTAGGGAAAGATAGAACTATGTTCATTTCATTTTGTGATAGGGTCCTGCCCCATTATAAGTGGGGGAGGAATGTACAATTGAAATCATTTTGCTCGCAATTAGGATTAATCGATGAGGTTCTTACTTGAGGAAATTGTATAAGTTGTTCCATGAAATTGAGGATTAAGGAAATACGATATAAATAAGAGTTTGTGGGCATTACCTTCGGAGTTAGTCTTTGTCAAATAATTTCTTGAGGTAAATAGTTGTACTACTAAGGAAAGATGATCATGTGATGTTACAAATGGATGAACCTATCTAAGGATCTCAAGTATGAACCTCAATATCTTTAAGAGTAGTAGACTTTTATATGGGCAAATAATGTTGGCAAAGAGTGTTGGGGGAATAAGATGTTTAGATTCGAAGCATTGGAATGATGAAATTTTGGAGTAAGAAATTCTCAAGATTGTGAGTTATCAGCGAGGTCTTAAAGTTACTAATAATTGGATTTTGAGATTTGAGTGACAATCTGAGATTGATTTTAACTTCTTAGAGACTGCTATAATTGTGGTTTCTGACCTTGTGTTAATTTCAGGATTTAGAAAGATATCAGTTTGAGGACACTCGTACAAAAGAATAAAAATGTGAAGTGTTCTACATTCAAAGTTTACTTGTGATTTGACATTTATGTCGAATCTTAACTAAATTTGATCGGAGAATTTTGGGCAATAGGCTAGATTAGAAACGATTGAAAGATATGACCATATGATTGATTAGAGAATTGTATCCGAAGCATTAAGGATATCAAATCATGGAATGAAGAGTCCTTATGGTTTTGTTTTGGGATAATTAGGGCGACCCACTCATCGTGTTTATGGGTAACACGTTTGGTTGAATCAGTTGGCTTATGGGTGTGTCAACGAGAGTCTTAAAGTTGTTTAGTGCTTGGGTTCTAAAACTTTTGGGTGATGGCCTAAGGCTGCGTGAAATTTCGGGTGATTGATATAAGTATAATTCCTAACCTAATTGAAATTTGAGAAATTGTAGGGAATGATTGTGTGATATGACCATTTTAGAACATGTTCTAATTATGGTTTCCTTGTGATCTAAGTGTTTCATGTGGATTGTGTAAGTTAGAGAAATGTCAGTTTAAAAACATACCAATGGATTAATGAGGATATAGAGCATTCTGATTTGGGGTCTGATTACAATTTGGGGTATTTGCCAAAATCTTAGCCAATTTGATTTGAGAATTGTGAGTGTTAAGCCAAATTGAATTGGATGATTCATGGGTAGGAAATGAATTAGAGTGGGTAGCGAAATTTTAGTGAATCTGTGTATTTCGATGTTTGACTTGGAACTCAAAGGAATGATTATTTTCGAGGCTTAATATAAGTTGAAGTAAGAAAATTTTGCCCATTTAAGGTTTTGAATTTCGTTAGAAAGGTAGTTTATAATTGGGCTGCCTTAGGATTTGATAAATCTAGATAGGCATAGAACGTATTATATGATAAAGATCAGGTTTCCTAAGATGATTTGAATTCTTCAGGTTTCCTAAGATGATCATTTAATGGAAGAAATGATTTGAGAACGTTAGGAATTTCCTTTGATTAAGAAAAATTTAGAGTTTGTCAAATTTTGAGGATAAAATTTCTTTAAGTGGGGGAGAATGTAATGGCCTGATTTCCAAAATATAGTAAATTTTAGTAATTAAACCAAAATGATTAAGATTAAGGTAAATGGATTAAGGAAAAATAGTGAAAAAATTAAGTTGGAGGTGAAAAATGGCCCCAGGGCCTCGGTGCCGAGTGGCGCCTCGGGTGCACCAGGGGCACATTTAGCAGAATCCCGTGCTCGAAGGGCACCAACTGTGGGCAGTGCCTCTGATGTATTTTAAAGCGCCATGCGCTTTTTCCCTGTGTCATTTTTGTGGGTTTAAAAGAGAGAGAGGCAATGAAGCACGAAGGGAAAAGGGAAAGAAAAGGAAGAAGAGGAAATTTTGGGCCGTTCCACTCCAATCCAAGTAAGAAAAACGGTAGCACGGACTGAGGCAAGTGTACCTCCAACTTTACTTTTTGTTTTTTTACAACTCCATTTTGTTATTTATGTTGAAAAGCCCCCGTTCCCAATGATTTGTTATGATTTATATTTTTTTCTCATAATATTTTGAGTAGATTTTTAGTTTATGCATATATATGTTAATGTATAACTCCGATTTTGTCGTTTGATGTGCGTTTTGCGTTCGTTTGGCGTCTGAATGGCGGGTTTAAAACCCTAATTAAAAAATTTGGGATTTATGGTTTAATACATGATCTTACAAAAGTATTTTGAGTTATGGCATTGATTTCATGAACAAGCATGTGTTGAGTGTCCGATTTGTGTCCGGAAAACTTGGTGCGAAACCCTAGCTCAAAAATTTGGGGATTTCGATTCGAATGTATAATGTTGTCTATACATTATGATTTAAGACTTTGATTTGGAGTTTTGGCACAAGGTTTAAGTATGATTTCGTCCGAATGTTTTGTATATAAAAACCCTAGAACCAAATTTGGGAATTTTAGTTTGGAAATTTGAGATTTTGAGATGCAAGTGCTAAATCGGTGCTTTGATAAAGTTTAGTTGATGATTTGTATTTGAAAATTCACTATAGAATTGTATATTCGAATTCTGGAAACACCTTTGAGCTTATCTGAAGGGCTGGATGTATAAGTTTGAATTTGACTTTCTAATATGAGGAAATTTTGCTAAGAAAATATGAGAAAGAATCCCTTCAGATAAGTATTTCAGATAAGTATTTCAGCTAAATATTTCAGTTCAGTATCTCAATAAGTATTTCAGTTAAATGTCTCAGTTGAGCGTTTTAGTTAAGGAATTTCAGATCAGCATTTCAATTATGTGTTTTCATTTAAGTGAGTTAGTAAGAAATTGGCCCTACGACTATGATTTATTCAGGTAAAGTTTTTCGGTATGCCTTAGAATGTTATAGTGGTCATTGAGAATAATTCCGTCCACGGAGTCATACGTGGTCCGCCTCTCCTTGGGGCATTAAATTGGGAGGCTAGATCCAGTTCAAAAATTAGACATACCGTAGGATGGTATTTCAGAACATAAATCCCATCAGAGGGGATATTTTAGTTTAGGCCTTTGATTGTGTGGAGTGAACACAATCTATCCTCGATTATTCACTCCCTTAACTAGTAGGGTTTACTAGTTTGGGCCTTTTTGATTAATAAAGTTGGATTTTAAGAATAAGTGAAGTTTGAACTTAGTATAAGACAATTGATTTGCCTTCGAGACAAATCAATATCTTTCGGTATTCGTTTTGTTATATGTTATTTGTTTGCTCTATCTTTCTGATATCTGCATAAATATTCTCCATTACATTCATGATTATATGGAGCTATTTAAATTTTGCATGTTTTTATGGTACATTGCTGGGGTTCAGCTCACCCTTTTATTTTCCCCCTCTAGATATGCTGAAATCCAATAAATATTGAAGATAGGATTTCGCTAGAAAGAAGAATATTTGATAGGCTTGAAGATCTTTGGAGGGTATGGAGACCTTGAAGAATTTTGGATGTATAGGATTAGTTTTGAATTAAAGATTGTATATTCTGATAGCGTAGTAAAATTTGTATTACGATGAGTTTTTTGATTTTGCTTCAGCAGATTTATTTATGGTTGTAGTTACTTCCTTATTGTTCTGATGTTTTGATTTGTATTGGTCCTAGATGGCATTTCTAATTAGATTCAATGCAGTAGTTAGGAGTGTGAGAATCTGATCTCTAAATGTGATAATTATGGAATAATTATGTGGATGGGAATCATGTTTGGGCTTAACTGTGAGGTTTCGAATTTAATAATTCGATATTAATGAGGTAATTAGGATGATAATGATTTATATTAATCCTATGGAGGGATTAAGGTTTGGTATCGGAAGAAAAATCGGGAAAGAAATCGGGTCCGGGCTGCCGAAGCCTGCCAGCAGGCTGGCGCCTGCTGGGCGCTCGAGCCGTGGCTCGAGCGGTGGCCAACCCGTGGCTGGCCGCTCGAGAGCCGCTCGAGCGGCCCGAGCAGTATATATGCGCGCCGCGTCTTCTCTCTCCCTCATTTTTTCAGCAGCCGAGGGTTTTGAGGAGAGAGAGAGGGGCGCGCCTAGAGAGAGAAGAGAGGAGATCGAGCCCGGGAGTCCGATTCCGTCCGAGAGCCAGGTATAAAGGTGAAAGCACGCGTCGAGGCAAGTGTTCTCATACCCACTTCTCGTTCTCTTTCGTTGTTTTATGTATTTTCGTTGGGTATTTTGTGTCGATACCCACGGGGAATGTTAGAATATCGATACCCATGCCTTGAGGTCCGAGAAAATGT
>JAODPA010045278.1:0-11793 GCA_025585075.1 Nepenthes mirabilis | reverse complement strand
TAAATAAAAATTCGGGATGTTATATTCTCCCATCATAGAAATTTTATCCTTGAAATTCACACACTTCAATCTTTACCTCAATTATTAAATAATGAGGACATTCTCCTGAACATCATCTTCGCTATTCTTAAACCACTTCCTCGATCGAATGATTCCTCCAAAATCGAATCCTCAACACTTGTTCCTTTCTATCCCAAAAATCTGAATCATAGCCTCAACCTAACTTCTCATCGATTAAAAACGACTCTAACCCAAACACATGTGAAGGATTATTCACATAAAACATATCATATCCATCCATTAAATTCAAAAGTAAAGCCAATTTGTAAGCTGCCCCTCTGATCTACCGAAAAACTTTAAATGTCCCAATGAACCTCCACTTTAATTTACCATTTGACTCCGAAACTCGAAATTCTTCACTTCAAAATACTTTTGAAATATGTAACCACTCTCTTCAAACCTTCAATCGGGTTGTAAATCTGATCTCCTCTTTCAAACCTCAAATCAAATCTTGTGATCGATAGCCGTGAGCTCACACGCTTCCACTATACAACTCTGATTGATCATTTGCTTCAGATTATAATCAGGAGTCTCAAATTTGGAATGCCTTGCTATCTCCTCATTTCGAAAATATACTGATAGCCAATTTTGGGAATGACTTTCTGATCGACGAGCAATGAGCTGACTTTATCAGTTTATCTATCATCATCCAAATTGCCATAAAATTTCTTGTTGTCCTAGGCAGACCAAAAACATCTTGAAGGCTTCTACTTTTGTTCGACTTCCTCCTTTAGGCACAGATACACCTTGCCACATAAGCTGCAATCTTACATTTCATATTCTGTTTGCTTGCCTTTACTCATGATCAACTCGCCAGCAAAGTCTCTCCACTTCGCTAGGTAGAGAGTCTTCAACGTTCCCTTCAAAATTGGACCAATCCAACTCAATTATAGTTGCTGAGTACCTCACTTGCTCCGAAGCATTCATCCAGTCAATTGAGACTATGATGAGAGAGTCCTTAAAATCACACCATCATTTAAACGTGTAATGGGAAATTACTTTGCACAGTAGGCTTGAGATTGCTAACTTAATCGTCTCTGGCTTCATGATGGGTTGTCCAAAAGGGCTTCATCTCTTACAAATAGGAACTTGGTTCAAAATCAAATCTTGGCAGTAAAGAGAGGAAATCTCTCTGGCCCAGTCTTCCCATTGGCATCCTTACCATAGCACCTCCACACAAAATTCTCTAGACTACATCACATCCCGAACTTTCCCTTGGAGAATGCCCCCAACCATAATGAATCTAAATATACCTAGAGCTCTCTTAGGAACATCATTGAATGCTATCAATCTTTCTGATCCATCAAAAATCGATAAAGACCAACATTGTTGTCAATTTATTCTTCGACTCTTGGAAGCCCACCTCATTATCATTGTTCCACAAGAACATCGATCGCTTTTGTGTCTATTGAGTTGAAGCAATTTCTGAAGATTCTCAACAAATTACCCATCATCTGGCCAGACCTGAGGAACACCGCACCTGTGAGACATTAGTTGGCTACTTTCCATTTGCTATTACTTCAACCTCCTTCGGATCCACAATGAGCTACCGAAAGAACAATCTATCCAATCCATGCATATCCTCATCAATCCATCTTTCTTCACAAAAAACATAAGAACATTCCATGGCAATACCCGATTGAAACCGTTCTCCAACGAACCCTATAATAGTTGCTTCCTTTCCTTTAATTCAGACGAGACCCTTCTATGCAGAGTCTTCAAAAAATCGTTGCTAATCTTGGCACAACCTTAATAACAACTCAAACTCTTGATCACAAAGTTGTCTAGGCCAATTGTTATGTCCCACGTCATACATCCTTATACTTATCATTAATATTATTATTATCATTGACAGAATCTTAACATTAGCCATAAATTATACTGGCTATAATATCACATTATTCATTTATGATATTAGTCTAAATTAAGAAAGATACTTACTAAACACCCATAAGAATTTAAATCTGACGGAAGCATATATTCTATATCATAACGGAAGCAATTCCATTATCATCAAATTATAACATGTCTGAAATACAATATTATACAGTATACATATTTTTTTTATTTCTTTTCATCATCTCAAATACAACATATATGTCATAATAAAATTATGGCCACCTCAAACTTATTTTCTAATCTTGTTCATTCTTCATCATTTCTTGAGACTCGTCCAAAGGAAAGTGAAAATAGTAAGCGAGTGAGCCAAATGTTCAACAGTGTACATAACATACAAATGCATGTATTTTATACAGAATATACATTAACATATATAAATAGGAGCAAATACATGAAGTGCAATGCATTTACCTTTTTTTATTTTTTAACTTTTATTGACTGCATTTATTTATCATTATCTTTAGGGATTAGGGCCAGTAGGCCTCTCCAGCTAACGAAACGGATAAATCAAAGAAAGAATTGTATTAATCCACACAATTTAAGGCAAATATCCTAACAATAGGATAGATTGTGCTTACTTCCACAATCCAATTTTTGTCCTCTTTCTTACACCTCGAGGCGGACGGTACTACCTATAATCCCGGTAGAAGGAGCCGAAACAGACTGGCCATATAAAAGCAATTCTTTGATTTTTTACTGTAATATTCTAAGGCATACTAGGGAATGTTAGTATATGAAAAAAATCCATGGTCCAATATTCCTTTTTCAACTTTGAAGGGATCTCGTATAACCGAACTTAATAGAACTTAACTGAACGTCACTTGATGTAACTGAATTATTTTTATATTTTCATAGTGTCCCTTCCAAACTTTCATGAATATAGTTTAACATAGCAAATGATATTCAAATATAATATTTCGTAAGCCTTGAACATGCAGAAAAATGCATACGTAACTTTATTCCATACTTAGTGTCTTTCAATCTACTTGGTGGCCAATTAATTTATTGGAGCTTAAATAATTTAATTTAATACTTATTGATGTTAGTAAGTCAAGTCGGGGTAAGTCTTTAGTTAGTTTGATATTTTATTCATATTCCGAAAATTTTTCGGTTCATGTGAACCGGTTCGGTTAAGGCTTGGGACCGGGTTTTCTAATTATTTTGAGCCCAATTTTTTTTTATAATTATCCCAATATCCTTTTCAGGTCGATTGGTCATTGGTTTGGTCAATTTTTAGTCAAATTTGGACCCAATTCGACCCTTTTTAATAAAGGGCTCAAATTACCATTTAAGCTGAACCGGTTTGGGAAAGGCTTTGGGGAACCGATTCATTGAGTTATATAGTCCATTTTCATGATACGATTTTCGACAACATGGATATGGGTCTTAGCTATTTTATGCCCAAATTTGAGCCGGTTTGGTGATCGGATGATGGACGATTCAATCTATTAACACAAACTGCCCATTCGGGTTTTAACAGAACTATCTAAGACAGTTCTACTTCCCTAATTTTTTTATGGTTCAATCGGTCCTATTTTCGACAAGTTCTGGGCGTCCTATTGTAGCCAAGGGATTTAACTTTAAGAATAAATTTTGTTTAGGTCAGTCCAAGTCAATATTGGCCAGTTCAGACCAAATTCCCAGAACATATTCTGCATCAGCTGATGCTGATGCAGACAGATTTTGTTCCAACTTTGAGAGTCCGAATCATATTTAATTTGGATCTGATTTTTACGAGACCGATACTTGAATATCACCTCTAAGTTCTTAGCTAACTTTTGGCATCGATTTGGCCTATTTTGGATTTGTGTTGTATTTTATTTAAAATTATTTTCCCAACTGCTCAAAGAAGTAGTTCAGCGAGACCCTTGTTATTCATGGGTCTGGTTCAATATCCGACCCATATTTTCATGAGCCGCCGGTTTACATGGTGATAGTCCACACCTAATACTAGAAAATCAAGTAGGGTTGGACTCCAGATCAATCATGTTGGGGTGTGTTTGGCTAAATTTTAGAAACTGAAATTTCAGCATTAGCAGAATCAGTAAGCTGGTTCTGCAGTTGAGTTTGGGTCTAATTTTGAACCCCTTTTTGAACTATTCAGAGGCTCACCTTTTTTCTCTACTTTTACTTCATTAAATAAGGATCATTTGATCAGTTTTGGTCATTGGCTAATTCGGCCATTTAGTGGTTGATATGTAGCAAACATCTGGAACTGGCACAGTAGAACCCGATTTTGGACACTATCATGTGTCCAGGGCCGGTTCACCTATTTTAAATTTTTTTCTTGCAACTCCTCATGAATTTATGATAACTGAGGAAGTATATGCAAGTATTGGATCATCAATACTCAAGAGAAATTAGCCAAAAATTGCTCAACAATCAAGGAAAAAGTCGAAGTACACTTGTCGATTTATTCAGTTGAACTTCTCCTTGCTGCCTTTTGATTTCCTTCCTCTTTTCCCTTTACCCCCAATTGTTTTCTATTTCACAATCTCTCATATCTTTTCTTCTTCTACCCTATTGATGCCTTAAATAATTTGACTCATCTAATTAACTAAACCCTCGTGTCACTCCTCCAATTTTTACATGTAGCAGCAGCTTGCTGGTTGTATTAGATTGCAACTAGTGCTTAGCTAATTCATCATCCTCCTATTAGGTAATAATGAGGCTATAATCTAGGGCGAGTATTTAGTATTATTTGTGGCCAAACATAATCTAATTAAGCTGCTCAAAGAGCTGTTTGGAAGGTATGGAAACTTGGCTGCTGATGCAGCCGAGAGGCGTCGTGCATCAGCAACCTAGTTGCTAATGCATGCCACCTTTCATGCCTCTTTTTCCCATTTTTCCTATTAATAAATAATATTTCCTTAATTTGCTATATTTTATACTTACTATGGTCCAACATGGAATGAAAAATCTACCTAATTTCTCTCGTTGGTATAGCTGCCAAATCAAATTTGTCCAAATCCTCTTTGGTTGCTGAATTTTCCCCCACTTTCATAGAGCTGTTGCCGTGGGGTTTTGAGGATCATTTTGGTTCTCTAAATTTTTCTAAGTGCGGGGTGGGTCTTATAGAATAATACCCCATGTGTCTGACCAATTTTTCCTTAGAAATTTGGCAAAAATGGCTACCAACAGTAGTTTTCATCAACTGGAATGAAAATTCCCATTTTGTCTATTATCTTGAAGGATTTAATTTAATGTGTTCGGGTATGCGTTGGTAAAAATTTTAGAACATGAAAACTTAGTATAGACACTAAAGATCATCTAATATTAATTTCGTCCCAAACCGAATTATTTATCATCTCCTGATTTACAGCTCTGGCTTTCGGGTTTGAAGGAAAATTTAAAAGATCGGGTGTCAGGGTTTTAGGAAACAAATACATGGAAAGTTAGTCTACTTATTAATGATCAATTGGGATTATTTACCTCAAAATCTGGATTGCCTAACACATCCAGAATTAATTCCTTGCATTTAGGTTCAAAAATTGAATTAAAGGAATTGGACTTGAGTTTACAAAAAAACTAAGACAGATGAGGCTAGTATATTTGTCAAAGACTATTTTAGATTAATTTCATCATAATTTGAATTATATAAATCGTCCTGAATTACATTCCTGGTTTACGGGATTGCGGTCTTTACAATTCTCACATTCTTACAAAAATTTCATCCTCGAAATTTGGAGAAAATTACACATATGGAGAAAACAAATGAGGGTACTCTTTGTGAATATCCTCTTCGCGTTCCCATGTAGCTTCCTCAAACGAATGATTTCTCCATAGAACTTTGACGAGTGAATGACTTTGTTGCGTAAAATTTGATCCTTTCTAACTAGAATCTGCACCGGCTCTTCAGTGTAAGATAAGTCTTCATTGATCACCAAATGTTTAAAATTTATGACATGCTCCGAGTCATGTACATACTTTCACAGCATTGATACATGAAATATATTATGTACCTCTGCTAGACTCGGTGGTAAGGCCAATCGATAATCCACTTCTCCAATTTTTTCTAAAACTTCGAAGGGACCTATGAATCTTGGTTTGAGTTTTCCTTTTATTCCGAATCTTGTTGTTCCTTTGGTCGGTGATACCTTCAGGAAAACATAGTCATCAGTGTTGAACTATAAATCGGATCTTCCCTGATCAGCATAGCTCTTTTGGCGGCTCTGGGCGATCTTCAGATTGTTGTGGACTACTTTGATTTTCTCAGACGTTTCCTTAATGATGTTTTGTCCTAGAAGCCGTCTATCTCTGATTTCTTCCCAATGGATTGGAGATCGATATTTTCTTCCATAAAGAGCTTCAAATGGTGCCATTCTGATATTGGCTTAATATCTATTGTTATAGGCAAATTGCATTAAGGCCAGATAATTGTCTCAACTGTCACCTATTTCTAGGACTGAAGCTCTTAATATATCTTCTAGGATTTGAATAGTCTATTCTGATTGTCCTTCTGTTTGTGGATGATAAGATGTACTGAATTTTAATTTTGTCCCGAGTTCTCGTTGTAGGCTTTCCCAAATTTTATAAACAAACCGTGGATCTTGGTCTGACACAATGGATGCAAGTACTTTATGCAGTCTGATAACTTCGTTTATATAAATTTGAGCTAACCGATCCCGTGAGTATATGGTCTGAGAGTGAGCCAAATGCTCACCAATGTATATAACATACAAAGGCATGCATTTTATACAGAATATACATTAACATATATAAATAGGAGCAAATACATGAAGTGCAATACATTTACCTTTCTTTATTTTCTAACTTTTATTGACTGTATTTATTTGTTCTTATCTTTAGGGATCAGAGCCAGTAGGCCTCACCAACTAACGGAGCAGATAAATCGAAGAAAGGATTATATTAATCCACACAATTTAAGGCAAATATTCTAGCAATAGGATAGATTGTGCGTACTTCTACAATCGAGATTATGCTTAATTCTACAATCCAATTCTTGTCCTCCTTCTTACATCCCGAGGCGGGCGGTACAACCTATAATCCCGGTAGACGGCACCGAAATAGATGGGTCATATAAAAGCAATTCTACAATTTTTCATTGTAATATTCTAAGGCATGTCAGGGAATATTACTATCTAAAAAAAATCCATGGTCCAATTTTCCTTTTTCAACTTTGAAGGGATCTCGTATAACCAAACTTAACAGAACTTAACTGAATGTCACTGGACGTAACTGACTTTTTTTCATATTTTCATAGAGTCCCTTCCAAACTTTTATGAATATAGTTTAATATAGCAAACGATATTCAAATATAATATTTTATAGTCCTTGAACATGTAGAAAAATACATACGGAACTTTATTCCATACTTAGTGTCTTTCAATCTACTTTGTGGCCAATTAATTTACCGGAGCTTAAATAATTTAATTCAATACTTATTGATGTTAATAAGTCAAGTCGGGGTACGTCTTGAGTTAGTTTAATATTTTATTCATATTCTGAAAATTTTTCGGTTCATGTGAACCGGTTCGGTTAAGGCTTGGGACCGGGTTTCCTAATTATTTATAGCTCAGATTCTTTTATAATTATCCCAATATCCTTTTCGGGTCGATTGGTCATTGGTTCGGTCAATTTTTAGTTAAATTTGGGCTCAGTTCGACCCTTTTTAACAAAGGGCTCAAATTACCATTTAAGCTGAACTGGTTCAGGAAAGGCTTTGAGGGACCGGTTCATTGAGTTATATAGTCCATTTTCATGATACGATTTTACACAACATGGATATGGGTCTCAGCTATTTTGTTTCCAAATTTGAACTAGTTTGGTGATCGGATGGTGGCCGGCTCAGTCTGCCAACACAGACTGCCCATTTGGGTTTCAACAAAACTGTCTAGGTCAGTTCTGCTTCCTTAATTTTTTTATAGTTCAATCGGGTCTATTTTTGACCGGTTCTAGGTGTCCTCTTGTAGCCAAGGGACTTAACTTTAAGAATAAATTTTATTTAGGCCGGTCCAAGTTAATATTGGCCAGTTCAGACCAAATTCTCAAAACATATTCTGCATTAGCATCAGTTGATGCAGACAGATTTTATTCCAACTTTGAGGGTCCGAATCATATTTAATTTGGATATGATTTTTACGGACCGATACTTGAATATCACCTCTATGTTCTTAGCTAACTTGTGGCACTGATTTGGCCCATTTTGGGTTTGGGTTGTATTTTATTTAAAATTATTTTCCCAACTGCTCAAAGAAGTAGTTCAGCAAGACACTTACTGTTCATGGGTTCGGTTCAGTACCCGACCCATATTTTCTTGCGCCGTCGGTTTACATGGTGATAATACACACCTAATGCTAGCAAATCGAGTTGGGTTGGACTCCGGATCAATTCATTTTGGGATGTGTTTGGCTAAATTCCAGAAACTAAAATTTTAGCATCAGTAGAACCAGTAAGCTGGTTCTGCAGCTGAGTTTGGGTCCAATTTTGAACCCCTTTTTGAACAATTCAGATGCTCATTTTTTTTTCACTTTTACTTCATTGAATAAGGATCATTTGACCAGTTTTGGTCATTGGATAATTTGGCCATTTAGTGGTCGATATGAAGCAAACATCAGGAATTGCCACAGCAGAACCCGATTTTGGACACTATCATGTGTCCAGGGCCGGTTCACCTATTTTAAATTTTTTTATTGCAACTCCTTATGAATTTATGATAACTAAGGAAATATATGTAAGTATTAAATCATCAATACTCAAGAGAAATTAGCCAAAAATTGCTCAACAATCAAGAAAAGAGTTGAAGTACACTTGTCGATTTATTCAGTTGAACTTCTCCTTGCTGCCTCTTGATTTCCTTCCTCTTTTCCCTTACTTTACCCCCAATTGTTTTCTGTTTCACAATCTCTCCTCTCTCCCCTTCTTCTACCCTATTGATGCCTTAAATAATTTGACTCATTTTATCCACTAAACCTTCATGTCACTCCTCCAATTTCTGCATGCAACAGCAGTTTGGTGATTGCGTTAGATTGTAACCAGTGTTTAGCTTATTCATTATCCCTCTGTTAGACAATAATGAGGCTATAATCTAGGGCCAATATTTAGTATTATTTGTGGCCAATCTTATCCTAATTAAGCTGCTCAAAGAGCTGTTTGGAAGGTATGGAAACTTGGCTGTTGATGCAGCCGAGAGGTGCCGTGCATCAACAGCCTAGGTGCTGATGCATGCCACCTTTCATGTCTCTTTTCCCAATTTTTTCTATTAATATATAATTTGTCCTTAATTTACTATATTTTATACTTACTATAGTCAACATGGAGGGAAAAATCCATCTAATTTTCCCCGTTGGCACAGCTGCCAAGTCAAATTTGTCCAAGTCCTCATTGGTTGCTGAATTTTCCTCTACTGTCATGTAGCTGCTGCCGTGGGATTTTGAGGGTCATTTTGGTTCTCTAAATTTTTCTAAGTGTGGGGAGGGTCTTATACACATAATACCCCATGTGTGTGACTAATTTTTCCTTAGAAATTTGGAAAAAAATGGCTGCCAACAGTAATTTTCGTTAACCGGAGTGAAAATTTCCATTTTGCCTATTATCTTGAAGGATATAGAAATTTTAGGATATGCGTTGGTAAAAATTTTTCGGGTATGCGTTGGTAAAAATTTTAGGATATAGAAACTTAGTATAGATACTAAAGATCATCTAGTATTAATTTCATCCCAAACCGAATTATTTATCATCTCCCGATTTACATCCCTGGCTTTCGGGTTTGAAGGAAAATTTAAAAGATCGGGTGTCGGGGTTTTGGAAAACGAATACATGAGAAGTTAGTCTACTTGTCAATGATCAACTGGGATTATTTACCTCAAAATTCGGATTGCTTAACACATCCAGAATTAATTTCTAGCTTTTAGGTTCAAAAATTAAATTAAAGGAATCAGATTTGAGTATACAAAAAAACCAAGACATAGGAGGCTAGCATATTTGTCAAAGACTATTTTGGATTAATTTCATCATAATCTGAATTACATAAATCATCCCGAATTACGTTCCTAGTTTACGGGATTGCAGTCTTTACACCAATCCTCTTCCACGAATAAGGAACCGATGCTAGCATTACAAGCTGTAGCTGCAAATACTCTACCTAGAACCATCTGACTTCTATTTGGATGTTAGGGATCCAGACGTCTAGGATTTGAACAGTCCTTAGCTATTATCTTGCTTCAATAAATTTTTCAGATTCTTCAATCTCTTCCTGAATGTTGCCTTAGAAGGTTGAACCTTGTGCTCTTCGTCCATGAATTCTTCAATGATGAAGGAATTGCAAAGATAATAATCCATCCAATCACAGCGATGAATGGGAATGGACAACCGTTGGGCTTCTCTCTCGCTCCTACCTTAGCTTCAGATCACTACATGATCAGCATCACCATTATCAACAAAATCAGACTTGCTCTCTTTTGTCCTTTTCTTGGCAGAGGTTATTCATTATTGACTCCATAGCTCCTCCACTCAAACTATGATGGAAGGTATTATAGCGCAAACTCCTAATAGAACTCTATTTCCTGAACAACATATATATAGGCTCAGAACAAGTCCACTACCTTACGAAGATAAACGAGTTGACTTGGTATGAGCTTCTTCATCTTTATCTATGACTTCTAATCTTAACATATCTTCATATATATATATTCCTTCAATATGTCTCCGGAAAGACATTTTAAATTATCTCCTTATTCTCCTAGCCCAAAATGAGGTATTAGAAGTCCCACCATTGGCTTGCTTGCAATTACTCGGCCATCATTTATCGCAAATCGACCCACCCGAGGTCTCAAACCACCACAGTCCCATACAATATTCTCATTCTTGCCTTCATTACCTCTCCTCCACTGCTGATCTCTCTATCGGTCAGGATCACTTTCTACCTAACGAGATTTTGGACCGGCTCACTCCATCACTAACCTCTCTACCGACTGAAACTTCCTTCTATCTCATAAGATTACGGACCGACACAACTTGAGGTCGCTACTTCTCTTCCAAAATCACAAAACTCCAACAAAACCTTCACATATCTACAGAAACCAAACAAAATCCTCCTTCTATCAATATATCAATCCACCTGTTATATTGCTTGCCTGACTCATCATAATCAGATGGTCATCCTTCTGATCCAAACTCAAAACTCTACAACTCGACCTTTCGATTTAAATACAAGCATTCACAACTCAAATTTTCTACTATCCGCTAAAGGTAGTATTTATCACTCCTAAATATTCAATTAATTATTTATCCAAAATAACCAAAGTATCTCTTAGTATGACTTTTCTCTAATACCATTTTTATCTTGAACCTGATCCAAAAAGATCAATTTAAATAATTATTTATAATTTCATATGTTATTCTGATAAATCCCAAACTTAGGTGTGACAATCCAATTACATGGGATCTGATAAATTAAAACCTATACATAATCTCATTGGATAACCGTCTGGATAATAAAATATAGCCTACTATACAATTATTATAAAGGAGCTAACAATTCAATAATAATCATGATCAATATATAATACAATATTCTAACTACTCATGAAATATAATGATAGGTCTATACTTAGTCAAATCTGAAATCCAATCACAAATTCAATACCAATTTAAATCAAAACGGAACTAAAATTCACTAAATCGAGTGAACGGCTAATAGATTATATCCTTACGATAGTCTTGTATAGATCACATCCTATAATGCAGTCGAATTTTCCACTCTAAAGGAACAAAATATAAAATATAAATTTAAAACTCATTAAGTATCATATATGAGTAAATTTGTCCAATAAATTAGAAGGAGGATCAAGGAACATATACCAAAATTAAAAA
>JAODPA010045267.1:0-11792 GCA_025585075.1 Nepenthes mirabilis | reverse complement strand
CGCAAGATTTGACCCGTTCGTGGCATCCGGGAGCCTTGATAGTTCCCGTTGTGGATAATCCGGAAATAAATGGGAAGTTGTGTACTTCCACCCTCGTGATAAGTTAAATCGAACCCAAATGTGAAATATCGTGTACAAAGAGTACGTACGAATCCACCGGACGTCCGATTTTCAAGTATCGAACCGTGTACGGCGTCCGGGTGTTCAAAGAGAAATCCGATAATGTTCACCCCAAAACGAAATGAGAAATGCAAAGTGATATGTGATCATAATTGTAATGAAAGTAACGTTTAAATGATTAAACGTAAATGTGATCCCCGAATGTGAATCCGTGTGCTGGAGGCAAGGAATGAGTCTCGGATGTTCCAAAGTGACTCGTGATCGTTTGAGGTATGAAATCTAATCTCTCTTGTGAACTTGGATGACTTGTCGTGGACTAAGGGAATTGAGTCCCATTGGATATTGAGAATCGTGACGTGAATGGAAGGGAATCCACATTGAGCTTATGATGATGTAATCTCCTGGATGGAGATGTGATTGATGATGTAATCTCCTGGTTGGAGATGATTGTGATGGGAATGAGGTTTCCCGAGATGTGATCATATATGGCAAATGTGGATTTTCCTCTCCAAGTGTTGAACCTAACCTTGAAACTAGGACCCTGAGTCATATGGGTAGTATTCTTTAGTATACCATGTCCATCACGGTGGGAACCCGAGGAGTACTTGGCCACGTATTCCGGCCGCTCGTGGGAGCGGGTGATGTCTGTGGTACGCTTTAGGAAACTACTGTGGAAGAACGAGGATTGCCCTGGACCCCGGGGGTGTGGGGTGTGTCTGTCGACGCTACATATTGAGATGTAGTCGTCTGTGATGATTGTTGCATGGATGCAACCGAGGGTCGTGTGCTACCGACCAAAAGTAGTAGCCGTGGCTTTAGAATGTGTAGCGAACACATTCCTGTCCTCGTTCTCTCGCATCGTTGGTTAGTATGATCTATTAGCCGGGCTCCGCGAAGATGATTTAATAATGAAAATGAATAATATCCAATTGATGAACCGAATGAATCCAGTAGACCAGAATGAGAACCGAATGAATCCAGTGACTCAAGATATGAACCGCAAGAACTATGTGAAACCGGTGATTCAAGATGAAATCGTAGGAATCAAGTGATTCCTGTTGGTTCCTGTTCTCTCTCCTGTTTCTTATTTATGGAGAGTATGTGTTTTCTTTCCATGTTCTTGTTCTTGTACATGCCTTGGAGAATTGTTTATGATTACATTTGTTGAGCTGTTAGCTCACTCTTGCAGTTGATGTTTTCCTTTCAGATGAGAACACTTAGCCGACGCTGGATAGATAGAGCAAGGTGAGAGGCTTGCTGGATGTGATTGGCTGGACGGCGAGTGCAGAAGGATTTGGTCATAGAGTTGGATCGGACTGTGGACAGCCACTCGGGGTTGAGCGTGGCACATTATTGTTGTTTATTGGTTTTGTTATGCTTCCGCAGATATTTGATGTATGATGATTTAGTTATGCTTCCGTGTCTGTATTTATATGTTTTGAATTTAGATTCATTAGATGGCATCTCTCTAAATCCAATATAGTAGGTTGTGTACTGTATTGGAGCAATGAATGATATGGCCGATGTGTGATCCTATGTAGCGTGTTGTAGGCTTTGAGTTAAGCCTTTTTGTTTAGATGTGTGCTTGTTGCAGGATATTTAACAGGTTGTATTTCGGTTTTCGTCCAATTGTAGAGGAAACTCTGCCGGATTTTCTGTAGAGTCCATAGGTTAATTATGGGCTTTAGGGTGTGTTTAGGCATTGACGGAGGTTATTCAATGGAGAATAATCTGGTCCGTCACAGGACACCTTCCTGTCTTTACGTCGATCTTCTCTCACGAACCGTTGGAACTCAGTTTCCACACCTCCAACGTTACTCACGAGGGATTGTAGGCCAAAACAAAGGTGTATTCAAATAGTATGAGAAGATAAGAAAGTTTTGACAAACTAATAATGTAAATGGTGAAGGTTTCTCTGGTGGGCACAAACTCTTTGCACAAAGTAATGAACGTAGCCTTTTAGTGTCTCAATTTTCTTTTTCAAAATCCCTAGAGATGAAAAATAAGGGGTATTATATAGAGGAGCCCAAATGGTTTAAAAAACAAGAGATCCATTAGACAAAAAATGCCTCCACCGCTAGAGCATCGCTCGAGAGCAAAGCGGGCGCAGGTTAGGATTAGGTCATTTTGTGCCCTTAGCGCGGATCGGGCACACATTGAGCGCCCCAGTTTTGGAAAGCCTGCCTGGTTGGTGCCTCAGGGGCTCATCAAGCGCATGGTTCTGGAAAACAGGCCTCATTGGCGCCTCGAGCACCCCTCGAGCGCATGCTTTTGGAAAACATGCCTCGGTGGCACCTCGGGCGCACATCTAGAGCAGTGCCCAAGGTTGGCGCCTCGGGCATCAATTAGGTGCAGGTCTTGGGGAAGGTCGGAATGAAAGATAGGGAGGCGGGAACGCTAAGGATGTGACATGTATGACCTTCAGCCATGAAACTGAAAAAGCTCCACCAGGCAAGAATGATGTCACAAATACCGAACACTCCCACATGGTCATGGAATATTCCAATACATAAGACAACTAACACACTATTGAAGTACCATAGAGACTGATTTTGGGCTTTCAAGGCAATGCGAGCAACATTACATGAATAAGTTTTAGAAGAGTTTATCAGCTCACTTTTCTTAACCCATAGTTTTCTCCCCAAATTCACTTTTTAATTCAACCCTTTTACTTGTTCATTCAGTTGGTAAATATGATTAACAAGTTTGTTCATTTTTATTCCGTATCTTTGGTTGTACAGAAGATTCATGGTATAGCAATGGGGACGAATGTGACCAATTTTTTCACACGCATGGTAAGTAGGCAAAACTTAGGCATGGAAGGAGAATTCTTAGATCTTTGGTTGAAAAATGTATTTATTTTAATTGACTAGTGAGTTTTAGTGGGTTTGTTCATTACCTTTTTGCTATATGGATTAAGCAAATGATTTGAGTCAAATCTTTTCTTTACATGTTGAGGCATCGACTTAGTGATTTTAGATGTGTTCATATTTTTGTGTGGAATTTTTATGGCAGGAATAAAGATAGCTTTAAGTTGCAGGACGTGTTGGAAAATTTTCTCAATGTACCCCAAACCTTTTTTATTTCCAATAACTTTTCCAAGCCCCAACATGTGATCAAGTTTTTGGATTCCACTTGAAAATTTTTTCATATCGTTCTTAGTGTTTTCAAGTTCCACTTCTAAGGATTTAATTTTAGCAATTAAAGAACTGCTTTTCATTTCCAGTTCATGATAAGCAATAGTGGCACTCTTCAATTTGGTCATAACTTCTACATTTTCTTTTTCCAATTCGATAAGCTTACTGTTTAAAGTTTTATTTATTTTCTTTACTTTTAAGCATTCCCTAAAAAGTTTGTCATATGCTTCTTGAGGCCTATCAAATTCGTTATCTGATTCTTCATAGGAAGATCTGATTGTTTAGGTGGCGCATTAGTATCTTCATCACTACTAACAGTAGATATCTTGAAGGCCATATAAACTTCATCATCTTCGGAGGATTTTTTATCATGATTTTTATCATCTTCATCGTCCGTTAGAGACACATTTAAAGCTTTTCCCTTCTGACGCTTGAAATTAGGACACTTGGTCCGGATACCTTGGGGTTTCTTGTTGTTGGAGTCTTTATTTTCCTTTTTGTCTTTCTTAGTTGAGGTATGAGACAGATCATTTCCTTTGGAGGTTCATTTACTGTTCTTATTTTTTAAAGAATTTTTTTAAATTTTTGATGAATATGGCAAAGTCCTCATCACTATATGACTCTTCGTCCGAGTGACGATCTCTCTCTTTATAATTTTAAGGGCAATTGATTTGTTTCTTTTTTATTAAGGAAAAGTGTGCTCATATATTTGAAGGGACCCAAAAATTTCTTCTATTTTCAATTTATCTAGATCTTTAATTTCTTCAATAGCAGTAACTTTAGTTTAAAACGTTCAAGCAAAGATCGTAGAACTTTTTAGCAAAGATCGTAGAACTTTTTGGGCAATTTTAATCTAAAGAATGCGTTCTCTTAAATTGAATGTAGGGTTTATAATGTCATTTAATTTTATATAAAATTCATCAAATTTTTCATCATCTTTCATTCGAATTTTTTCAAACTTAGTGGTGAGTATTAACAATTTTAAATTTTTAATCAATTTAGTTCCTTCATGGGTAATCTCAAGAATGTCCCAAACTTCTTTCAATGTCTCACACATAGAAATGTGCTTAAATTCTTCAGGAGATATGTCCATAAAGATCGCATGTAACCCCTTATTATTCCAATTACAGGCATCAAGTTCTTCTTTAGACCACAATGATAAAACTTTTGGTTCATCACCCATGGTGCTTCTGGGTGAGGTCCACCCAATTTGAGTACTAGCCCAGACATGTTCATCCATAAATTTAAGAAATGCATACATACGTACTTTTCAGTACGCGTAATTGCTCCCATTAAAGTAGGGAGGAACGAACAGTGACTCACTGATATGCATCCAAATCGGGGTCGCAGATCATGGTGAGTCTTTAATACCAATTGAAAGGAACGTTTTGTCCCAAATCACACAAAAGTTTTGACCCCTCAATAAATTAACTAAAGCAGTATAAAAATAAATATTCAATACATGTAAATAATATTTCAATTTAGATGAAACAAACAAGAATAAGTATAAAGTGTAAAGCAGTAAATAATAGCATAAAGATACAATTTTTGGGGATGAAGAAAAATCTCGATAACTATGGCTATTAAGTAAAACCCTTCGAGTTTCAACGGCCAGGGATGATATGCAATATAAAAATTTACTTACAAATCGGGTGGTAACAATGCGCTAACCTAGTCGACTTACTCCCATCACATGATCTCTACCAAAGAACTCCTTGAATTTGCCCATGGCAATGAAACCGAATGTCTTTCGGTCTTTACGTCAATCTTTCCTCACGAACTGATTGAAAAATCAAACACCACTGGAACCCCTTCTTCACACTACCAATGTCTCCAACAAAGGTAAATGGGTAGCAAGTGTTATATTGGTAAAGTGAAAATGGTGAGAAAATCGTTAACACAAAAACACAATAATGTAATTGGGGCTTTCTCAAATGTAGCAAGAATAAATTAGTAGAATATTGTTCTCTCAAAGTGGACGCTAAAAAATGTGTAAGCAAGAGTTAGGGAAATTGAAGGAAGGAAGAAAATATATAGTGAGGTTTGAAAAACACATTTAAAAAAATGACCGCGCTCGAGCGCAGCGGCGAGTGCGCTTAGGGTTTCAAGAGGGAAACGCATGGGCGCTCGAGCAAGAAGGCGGCGAGCTTCGGGCGCAAGGTTATTGGTTTTGGGGCTCGAGCGCATGGTAGGCACGAGGCAACTGGAATTGAGGCTCGATTGAATGGCGAGCACACAACATACGTGAGGCTACTGGAATTAGGGCTCGAGCAAATGGCGAGCATACAACAGGCGTAAGGCTATCGGAATTGGGGCTCGAGCTCAGATCAGACGAACAGCAGGTGTAGGACACCGGGAATTGACATCCATAAAAATAAGTTAATGCAGCACCTTAATAAACATAACGCGACATTGACACCACCAAATATGGTCACGGAATATGCCAATACAAAAATGACCCTAACAAAAAGTATATGGGTGCACTTGATTCGAGTTGATCTACAATTTTCTTAACTAGCTTGAAGTCAGAATCGAACCCAAGAACCTCAAATTCCTCATTCTCTCTCTCTCTTCTCCATGCACTCTCTCTCTCCTCTCCTGGTTTTCCATGCGAAAATAATGGAAAGAAACGTCCAATGCGCTTAAATAGTAGAATTGGCACTCGAGTGCAAGTCGGGCTCGCTTCGGGCACCCCTGTCTTGGATCCGGCACTCGAGTGCACATTGGGCAGGCTTTGTCGGGCGCAGGTCAGGCTTGGGGTAGGCCTGCAGTGAGCCAACTTCACGTACGCGCTATCCGGGACCCGTTTCGACCCTTCTAACCAAATATTTCATATTCATGGATCCTAATTTTGATTATATTAGTTTAATAAATCGTGATTCTCATAATTTAAAACTTGTGTCTTATTTACGGATTAACATTTCAAGGTTTACAATGCCGGTTCTTGATCTTGCCAATTTTGGGTCATTGGGCTTTTCAATCTATTTTCTCCCACATTATTTGACCTTAATTCATTTATATTAAATTAATTACTCATAATTACCATCTTTTGGAAACCAGTACATGTGAGGATGGTGTGGTCTGACTGCTCTTTTTCTCTAAATCGAACTGCCTTACCCTCTTAGGCGGTCTCCCAAAACTCACACTAGAGCTGACACTAACACTACTTCTACCCAACATCCTCTTCTTAATGGGTTCCTCCTTTGCAAACTCTTCTCATGGATCAGAGCATGATCCAACATATTGGCATAAGTCGTCAACTTCAAAGTTGCCAGCTGCTTGCGGATATCGTCTCTTAGGCCTTGGAGGAACTTCCTCACTCTTCTTTTTTCATCATCCACCATATAGGATGCATACTGAGACAATTCCGTGAATTTCGTGTCACTAAACTACTGACTGACTACCTTGCCTCAATCGAATGAACTCTTCCTCCTTCTACTCACGGAGGTTGGATGGAAAATACTTTTGCATAAAAGCTTCTTCGAATATGGGACAGGTAATCTCATTCTCTAGCATACCCAAAGCCCTCTTCTTCATCTCCCACCAATGATGTGCTTTACCCTCCAAGCGATAAGAAGCAAATAACACCCTGTCTTCCTCGAGACAACAGATGACAGCAAATACCTTCTTCAGTCTCTGAAATTAAGTATCAGCCTTAACTGGGTCTGGCTCACTCAAGAATTCAGAAACTCTCTCCTGGACGAACCGGTTGTAAGTAGACGGTCTAGGATTGACAGAAGCTTGTACTGGAGCTAGGACAAGCATGGGAGTAAGATTTCTTTGCTTGATATTCTGAATGATATTGGTCATTTTACCCAATAGATTCAAATACTTCGCTTCTCTATCACATGGCTGGCCGCCTTCATGCGTTGATCTCCGTCTAGGTGGCATTATTGGCTACTGATATCTTTTCTGAAATAAGAATGATACAGGTTAGTTTGCATGTTAGACGCTAACTAAGACATAAGAATCTAGGCAATTAAACGTAACTAATAGTCTTAAAGGGCAAATTAGAACAACTAGAACTATCCGATCTGGTCTAACCATCCTATACATACATCTACTTAGTCAGTCTAGCCTATCTTATCCTAAGTTTCGGCATAAATTTCAAATCAAATCTAATACATCTCTTTCTTTGATACCAACTATGACAACCCCACCAATCCTAACCAGAATCTAGCAAGATTCTACCTATAAAATGGCCATTAAATTATACATAAACCTATATAAAACATTATACAATATACATATCTTCACAAAATATCACAAGCATAGGATCCACATTGCCACAATATATTTGTGGCTCCAACATTGCATCTCCGAATACAATATCGGAACAAAGAGATGCCATTAGATACCTGAATCAAACCATATACAACCTATGAAAGTATATACATTCATCGCATACACAGTAGAAACTAAACTATTTATCCATCGTCAATATGCAAGTATGTGTCCATCAAAATATATAAAAGTACTCCATAAAGTACAAAATTACAAAATCTAAGTCCATAAAATAATTCCTTCATGTCCACAGCCTATCCAACAACTTATCCCTACTCCGTCACATTGGGTATAAGTTTGTACTTATTTGGAGGTAAGAAAAATAGTAAGGAGTGAACCAAATGCTCAATAAGGCACAATATAATAAAAAATAATAAACAATATACTCAAAATAAATCAAGGAAGAGAATAGGAGCATATTATAGATGCGTAAATATGAAATATGATCAAATATAACTTCTGGAACTCATTTTCTTTCACATTTTATTTCTTATTCCTTTAGGTTCCAAATCATGCGAAAATATCTTTATCATTATGGATCAGGGCCAGTAGGCCTTACCAACTAACGGTATGGTCGAACGAGGAAAGAAATGTGTATACTTTCATATATTCTAAGGTACTATCCATGTAATTTAACACATCGTGGTAAGTAGTATACCTTTCACCCAGTATACAGGGCTATAAAACTTATGCCACCATATCCCCCGTGGTCTAGGGACAATCCTCGTGTTACCATAGAAATATCTTAAGGTATGCCAAGAAATACTATCCTCTAAAATATAATTCCTTGGTCCAATTTTATATTTACTTGTTCTTAAGAAAAATTTCATACTTCATTCTTAACACTTTGTTCTCATCTTGAGAGAACGGTTCATCAAACTTACATATCATGGAATCCCCTTCTTATACTTTTCATAATTTGTATAATTCTTATGAGTTTAAGTCTTCGTGTGACTTAAATTACATGTGCAATTAACATAAAGCTTGACAAAATTAGAAATTTTTACCATAAGGAGCCAAACATAACTTTAGAACTTCTGGACGATAAATCCTTTCATAAACGGTTCACAACATAATTTTTAAAACCCATAAATTATCGTATATAACTTACATATAAATAAATATCAAATAATCAAAGTAAAAGCATTCACAAAGTTTGGGTTTTAATTATCTAAGGCCAAAATATGTATGAATTTAAAATAAATTGGACAAATACAAAGGGGGCATGGGTTAGGGTTTCGTAAAACAATATACCACACAAATCTTAGAAATCGGATATGAAATCGACATACATGCATACTTAAGACATGGGTATCATAAAATAAAAGTATGGATGGATATCGAGATGAAAATATCCGAAGGGGACAAAACAAAAAGTGAAACAAGAGGAAGAAATGCATATGAGTACACTTACTTCGACTCAATCTATAACTTTTTTAACTAACTCTAAGCCGGAATCAGACTTAGAAGCCATAATCTTTCCCTTCTCTCTCTTCTCCTTCGTGCACTCTTTCTCTCTCCTCTCTCTCATATTGATGAAAAAATGATGAAAGAATAAACTCTCATGTGTTTATATCGTGGGCTGGCGCTCCAGCGCTACTTAGGCGCACTCGGCCTCGATCTGTGCCTGCTGCTAGTGTGACAAATCAAAAATTCTACCAAAAATTTAGTAGAATTTTGTCTATAAAATGGACTTCTGTTAAATACAAAACCTATAAAAAACCCTGTACAGAATCCATAACATACATACAACATAAACACAGGATTCCAATCACCACAACAAACACACGAGTGGTATCGATGTCGTAACTCCTATACTACGCGGGCTTAGAAAGGATGCCAGCTAGGAACAAATTACAACAATAAAAGATGCCTGCAGAAACTACTACATCCATCAATGAACAACGAAAACTATCTATACATCCATTATCATCATGACATACATATACATAACCATAAGTATCAAATAATTATTACAATATCCATGCCTTATACAAAATAACAAAACTAAATCCTTGAAAGCTTCCCACTTTGTATCAGTTTCATATCCTACACTTACAACCTATTTGGACTCGTCGGGCATAAAAGCTTGCTCATCTGGAAAGAAAGAGAAACAAGGGTAAGTTATCAGTTCAGCAAGTGTATATAATTAAAAGTAGTAGACAACATAATAAGATAAGCAAGGGAAAAAGAAATAATCATGAAAGAAATACATAAACGGGAACATGATCAAATATGCTTTAGAATACGATTTACTTCTATTTGGGATATATTTTATGTATGATTATTCATTTTTACGGGTCAGGGTCAGTAAATCTTACTAACTAAAGGTGCGGGAGAATGAGAAAAAGACCATTATACCCCACATGATCTAAGGTCATAAGCTTCTATTATCAATCCAGAGGCGGGCTATCTATATATTATGCTTATAGACAGGCCACAAAGCCCCCACAAGATTTTTCCCAAGGCCCAAGGGTAGTCCTCATCCTTTCATAGTAATATACAAAGACTTGCCAAGAGTATTACTCGCTAAAATATGCGGCCAGGATAATTCTTGAATCTCTATTGTAATGCTATTGGCAGGCCAAAGAGTATTACCTCTGTATCACAATTCCATAATCATAGTTTTACGGGTTCTTTTTCATTTGAGGGAAGGTCCACCACAATTCAATTCACAATATCTCCATCTGGGAGAACCATTCGATCACATATCACATTGAGAACTTTCCTCCAATTACATACATGATTATTATCTTCCTTTCAGATTTAAATCTTTTCTCAAGTTAATTTGGATGTATGGATGTCACAATATATAGGAAAGATTAAGATTCCTTACCACATTAGGCAATTATCACTTTAGGGTCCTCGGAACACATTTCCTTACAAACAGAGTACAAACACTTATTTTTGGGGCTTATAATTGAATATATACGATTATACATAACTTATAAAACAATTAATTACAATGAAAGTATATAAAATCACAATTAGGCTCAGGTGAACAGTAACAATGTCGATTTAGAGCATTCGAATATCGCAAACGGGTTGATACTTGTGAGATCGAACGCTCAGCCGATATATATGCATAATTGGAATATGGTGATTCATATTTTGGGGTCAATTTAACATATAATTAAAAGGAAGGAAGAAAATCTCAAATCGAGCGCAATTAGGGTTTGGCGAAGCTAAACCGGGCCAAACGGGAGGGAAATCAGACAATAAACTATAAAAAGTTTAGGTACTAATCATGGATCACATATATTTTACAATTTGGGTAGATATTGGAATGATAATACCCAATAAAAAATAAATAAAAATTAAAAAAGGAGATAAAAAGGGTATGGAAGCACTTGCGTCGACCGAATTTACCACTTTTACAACTAGCTCTTGAACGGATTCAGACTCCAAGGCTTCGATCTCCTCATTTATTTCCCTAGCCTTTATTCTCTCTCTCTCTCTCTCTCTCTCTCTTTCTCAAAAATAGCCAAAAATGGCCTCAAACGAAACACTCACAAACTTAAATACTCCAACTGGCACTCGAGCGCCAGTCGAGCGGTAATCAGGCGAGACCATCTGCCAACGCTGCGCCTCGAGCACTCGTTGAGTGCCCTTTAAGCGAGGCATTTTGCCAAATGTGCCCAGGCCGGCGCTCGAGTGGCCATCAAGCATGGCCCTTCTGTTATATCCGCCTGGGCCTCGCCTCCGGCGTCCCTCAGGTGCCGCAATTCTACTATTCATGCCCGAGTGGCGCCTCAGGTGGTCATCAGGCGCCGAGAACAAATCTGTCTATTTTGCTTATGGTCTTAATTTCTCCCACATTTTAAGCCTAATTTTAATTATTATCATTTTAATTACCTTCTAATTATGACATTTTAAAACTGGAACCTCACAGCTGGCGCCTAAGTAGAAAGCAGGTGCGGGCCTAATGGACTGGGCGCCCTCAGCGCCACCTCGGGCACTCGGCAGACATCCCCCACTAATTCTTCCTACTTCTTCCGAAACTTAATTTTTTTACATACATTAAGCCTAATCTTAATTAGATTAACTTAATTACTCCTAAATATGGCATTTTAAAAATTGGTACCTTACACACATCGACAATTGTATAACCTCGGAGTGTGCATAAGTTGGAGTCTTAACTAAATATTAAAGCATGAAAATCAACTTTCAAAATTTAGAATCTAGACTAAATTATCAGTATAGAAACTACATCACTACCTAAATTATAATATTATTAATTTAACTAAAAAT
>JAODPA010045256.1:4445-19151 GCA_025585075.1 Nepenthes mirabilis | reverse complement strand
ATAAAAATATGTACATATACACGTGTGTTATTTTATATAATATATTCCCATAATTAATAAGGGTAAAAGTGTCATTCCGATAAATTCTCACCTAATTCCTCATACAATTCTACAAACCAAATATTGAAATACAAATTATAAATACTACAGAAAGCAAACCCTTCATTTTGGGTTTGTTTATAAATTATAAACAAGGGCTAGTGCATATGTGGACCACCAGAAAGCAAACCCTTCATTTGATTCAATACTACAGCACTGCTGATCTGCGCATTTTGGGATGAAATACATTGTCAAGCAAAGTATTCAGACTCAAAAAGTTTGGCCAGCCACAGCTGTACGATTGGCCCCAAAACTATTTCCACTTGGACGATTTGGTGCACCAACATGTTTATCATATTTTCATTTCGTAAAAATAATTTGAAAAGGCTAATGTAAGCAATAGTCATTTTTATCAACATTTTGTATTGTATCAGCCAAATATTATAAATCCAACTCCAAATAAATATTAATCGTCCCTGTCAGCTAAACACAACCCAACTATATTTTCATACCTTTGTTGGTGCAGACATTTGTGTGTGTGTGTGTGTGTGTCTGTGTGTCTGTGTCTGTGTGTGTCTATGCCAGTATGTGCATCAGTGAATGTGAGTGCACCCACATGCCAGAGTGCGAGAGAGAGTAAACCATAAGTAAATATGTAGTCCAATCATTTACCATGACACTATGATAACAATGCAATCTCTCTAATGTTGATAACAATCATTTTTAATGGACCAAACTAATGGTCCTCACTTCAAATTACATCAGGCCTTTGTGCCAAATTGCAATTTCAATATCCAAGCTGGCCACTCAAAGGCCAGGGCTTCAAAATGAATCATAGCAATGGAACATGCAATGTACAGGAGAAAACTTTCACCAATAAATATCAAGGGCCACCACACTAACCTCTGCAGATGCCAGGAGCATTTTTGCCAATGCCTGTTTGGTGGAGCTTGGAAGAGACTTTGTTAAACCAAAGTCAAGTAAAATAGGACGATGTGGAGGATCCTTGCTAACAAGAAAATTTCCTTTGCAAGATATTACAAAACAATCAGAAAGAGTGGAAGTAACCAATTCTGGAAAATGAAGACATGCAGTTACAAGCATCCTTCTTCAACTTTAAATAGTAATGATGCTAATAAATATTATAAGGGAGCTAGAGATCTGACAAGAAATCTGAAAAAAGAGGAGATAAGGCATACCAGGATGAGGGTCCCCATTAAAGAATCCATCCACATAGATTTGGTGGGCATATGCACGTGTGATTTCTTCAACAAGTTTTTGTTTGTTAACACCCAATGCCTCCAGAGATTCCAAGTCATTCAAACGAATTCCATCCATATACTCCAAAATTATAACCTTGTCAGCTGACTGCCATTAGAACCAGCAACACAGCGACACAGTAAATGGGGCAAAAAGTCAATTATTTCTTTATATTAGAATAACAATGAAGACAGTTTCTTCATTTCCAAGCTCCAAACATTGTACTTTACATAGTAAATCTACCTATATTTAGTTAATTTCCCAATTCCTTTGTGGTTCAACAAATTTATTTTCAAGGAAACTTTTATCATATAGTGAGAAGCCATTTTGTAAGAAATAGTAGGAAAAGATCATGTAGTCTACTACATTCAACCCTAATTCAACATCAACAATATGCATAAAGATGAAAGAAGATACCATTCCCTTCAAAAACTTAGGAAGTTTTTCATTTCCAAGCTCAAAAAATTGTACTTTACATAGTATATCTATCTATATTTATTTAAGTTAATTTTCCAATTCTTTTCTTGTTCAACAAATTTATTTTCAAGGTACCTTTTACATATAATGAGAAGCCATTTTGTATGAATAGTGGGAAAAGATCATGTGGTCTACTCACATTCAACCCTAATCCAATACCAGCCAAGTGCATAAAGATGGAAGATGATAACATTCCCCTCAAAAACTTAGGAAGTTATTCATTTTCAAGCTCCAAACATTGTATTTTATATAGTATATCTACCTATGTTTATTTAGGTTAATTTTCCAGTTTCTTTCTGGTTTAACAAACTTATTTTCAAGGTACCTTTTATATATAGTGAGAAGTCATTTTGTAAGAAATAGTGGAAAAAGATTATGTATTCTACTCACATTCAACCCTAATTCAACACCAACCAAGTGCGTAAAGTTGAAGAAGATCCCATTCCTTCAAAAACTTAGGAAGATTTTCATTTCCAAGCTCCAAAAACTGTACTTTAAATAGTATATCTACCCATGTTTATTTAAATTAATTTTCCAGTTTCTTTCTAGTTCAACAAATCTATTTTCAAGGTACCTCATATTATATAGTAAGAAGCCATTTTTTAGCAGTAATGAGAAAGATCATGTAGCCTACCCACAGTGAAAGAAGATTACATTGAAGTTGATGCTATGCTACCCATAGAAAAAAAATGACCACCTTCAAATGCTTTTGTCCAATAGTACAATCGCTGGTTAACACAACACAGGTACGAGCTTAGTGAAGAATAATACCTGAATAACTTGTGGTATGAGTACATCAACATGATTAGCATCCCTATTGTTGTTGTGTAGTTTGTTGTTGCAACCAAGGTTTCTGTAGACCCTTCTAGTATTCTCTACAAGCACCGATGAGTTTAAACAAGAACAAACCAAGGCAAGAAGTGACAAAATTCATGTCCATACGGCAATATGATCAACCGACACAACAATTGCTATTTCAGATAGGATTGACTAATAAGTTACGTCAACATAGGAGGGTATACCAGCTTCAATATTGAAATCAAGTTCTTTTGGTGCTTCTCGGCACCATTCATCTATCATTGGGTTGAAGTCATACTGTGGTTCTGCCCATGCTATCCATTCAATAATAGACTTTGCATTCTTCAAGTCCTGTAAAATAAAGTATGTTAGAACACAGATGCTAACTGCAATTCCTCAATTTTCCTCCTTCAAACAATATCATAAAAGACAAAGCAATGAGAACCTCTAAGATGACTCGTTTGACTCCATCATGCTGGACTTTAACAACAACCTCCTGCCCATTTCTCAGGGTTGCACGATGAACTTGGGCTATCTGCATAAGAGAATAAATGGGCAGTCAACAATTGTGTTTCATGGAACCAAATCAACAGAAGAGCATAAAGCTAGTTTAATGGCCATATCATAGGAGGGATAGGGGTCATTTAAATAGCTCTTGTAGTGGGCAGCATTGAATTTAAGATAACCAATCATGTCATTCATATCATTCAATAAAGCAGTTTACCCCAACTTCTACAAATGATGAATCAATTTCCAAGTTTTCAACTTACACTTATCAATAAAATTTTTCAATAACCAAACAAATACAAATACAGTACAATTATTTTCCTTTTCCATAGTCGGACTTATTTTTTTCAATCGGCATAAACCAGTTAATGCTCAGATACCAAATAATTAATGCGCACAGGAAGTGAATTCAGCTAGCATTGGAAGATCTTTTTCAGATAACATAGGTGCAAAAGAATTTGTTGTCTGGAAACTATGCTTTTATTGGAGTAGGAGAGGAAGAAGGGCAACATTTGAGTTCATAATATCTTACTGATGCTGTTGCCAGAGGAGCTTTTACGAATTCTGAAAAGAGATCCTCCATGGATTTTCCCAGCTCTTTCTCTATAGTACAGCACACCTATGTAAGCAGGTACACCAGTTAGCAGGCAGTACAAACGTCAAAGGTAAAAGGTCATTCATCCAGTAGTTTCCCCTGCTCAAGAACTTCGTAACTGAATTTAAAAAAGTACATATCAGTATCAATCATCTATAACGCAAATAGTCATATGTTCACTCATTCACATCTTTGAAGATGCTGAACTTAAGCCTATATTGTAACATTCTAGTATCATGCATACTAATACAATTCATACTTCATATATAAGGACAAAGATAAGATGCCATGATTTGTGGAAAATTATTTTACAGCCAGAAAAATCTATTCTTGCTGGTATATTGTGAAACAAAGATCATACTATTCATGAAATCCTTTCCCATACCCAAACTTTACATGATGTTTCAAAACCCATCCATCACAAATTCATAATTAGTTCTAGTTCCTGAAGCATTTATTTTTTAAGAAGGTTGATGGAGAAGTTTAGGGAAAAGAAAAAATATTTACACATGGTTTTTATTTATCTAGAGAAGGCTTATGAAAAGGTGCCAAGGAAGTCTTACCATGGGTTTTGAAAAGAAAGGAGACATAAAAAATATAGATATTGTCAAGGATAGTCTGAGAGGATGATGACTAGTGTTGAAAGTATAGGAGAAATGTAGATTTTCCTATTATGACAGGAGTGCATCAAGATCTACTTAAGTCCTTACATGTTTGGATTAGTTACAGAAAACTTATATAACATGTTTAAGATGAGGTTCAATGGTATATTTATTTGCTGGAGATAGTGTTTTAATGGATGAAAAAGAGCAGGTGTGATGGGCTAGGGCTCTAAAATCCAAGGAACTTGAGATAAATAAGGGTAAAATAAAACTCATAAAATGTAATTCTGGTAATTAAAGCAGAATAATGAACAAGTCAAATACAGTAATCAAAATATTCCTACATATCACAGATTTTGTTATTTATATTTATAATTCAAAAATTAGAGACATTGATGATGACTTAACACAGTTTTGTTGCAGGTTTGTTAAAATGAAAAACAAAATGCATTGGGTATACTTTGTAATCGAAATTCTCTAAAATCGTGGTTTTTCTTATTTAATAGGATTGCTTCGGGGTCTAATTTCAGTCTTTAATTGTTTGCCTCAGTTATGGATGATATGTTCAAGATGAAGTTCACTAACGTATGTTATTTACGGATGATATTGTTTATATATATGAAAATAAAGCAAGTTTGGAAGCAAATTTAGAATGACGGACTAAGTTGTAAAATCCAAAAGGGTGTATGATAAGTAGAAGTAAAGCAAAATACACAAAGTATAATTTTGGTAATTCTCGATAGAATAATGAAAAAGTTAAATTCAATGATCAAGATATTCAAAAACAACATATACCATTACTTTATATCTATAATCCAAAAAAAATGAGAGAATGATGATGATGTGATATACAAATTTGATGCAAAAACGAAAAAATATTTTAGGCATGCTTTAGGATTGAAATCCCTCTAAACTTGGAAGTAATATTTTAAAACAGCTATTACATCCTCTATACTTTTGGCATCATACTGTTGGGCAATTGAACATTTAAAAAAGCAAGCATAATGGAGATGATAAATATTAAGATGGATGACTGGATATTCTTAAAGATAAAATGCACAATACTCAACTATAACTAATTTGACAAGGAATGAATATACTTGAAGCTTTCTAGAAGTTGCATCTATACAAGAAAAAATGAGAAAATGACAATTGAGTTTGTTTAGTTATTTTAATCATAGGCCAAATGAAGCTACGATGAAAAAGGGTGATTTGGTAAAGGTCATAGGCCATAGGCTAGAAGAAAGGAAAATGTATACCTTAAAAAACTTAAAAGTGATATGAAACTATTCTTTTACTTATTGTTCTTGCTTCTCTAATATCAAATAATAATTTTTGCTTCTGCTCTCGAAGGATATTAAACTAAGCCAAATGAAATGTAGAAAGCATATTCATACAACAGACTCCAATTAGAAAAACTTCCAAGGCTTTTTTTTTTTTTTTTTTTTTTGGTGTTGTACTTCTTACTTCCTAGAAATAGATGATTAAGTTTCAATACTGCATCTCTTACATTTGTCTCAGTGTTCTGCCTTTGTTTGAAGAAAGATATAGGCACATTGATTAACAAAGCAGTAGCGTCAGAGGACCATTGTTTGGTACCACCAGACCACTCCAAACTCCTCGAATTTTTTGTGGAAACATGTTAAATGGACTCACTGAAATGTATTCTATTGCTTGTTATGTAAGTGACAGGTATGACAATAAATCTGAAAAGAAAAATCAGCTTTGATAACAGTTGGTTAGTGGCTGTGAGCAGCTTGATTAATGAACTAGAAGAGAGGCTGCATAAGTCTCATGTCTGGGTATTAGCAGGCCATGTGGATCTGGGAACTCCTTGAATGGTTGTGGTCTGAGAATTCAGCAATTTGGAATGTGTGAGATGTATTGCTGGAATTTGAGGCAGTGACAGGTATAAGGATCAATCTGATTTGATTTAGAAATTAAAAAATAAGCCATCTTGATATAAATTTAAATCAACTAGACCTTTATCTGGTAAAAAAAAAAAACAAAACTTCCGCTTACCTTCTTGGAATTACCTATGGAAAGTACATTTAAAACCAAAGTTGCATAAGATTCAATCACAGGGAAGTTTAGCTGCTCTTCTCTACAAATCGGTAGGTAAGATTTCCTTGTCGAGAGTAGACTGTACAATTGGCTGAGTTACTTAGATAACTTTGTTCACAATTCATGTCAAAGTTGCAAAATCTTAGAGCTTATTTACAGAGATCTCCTGTGGAACTATCAAGCTGAGACTCTTTTCACAAGGTTGTTTCAGATGCAGAAACTAGACCAAAAGAATTTGAAGGCTTTGGCAATTACACCTTTCCAGCATCATTATCAGACCCAAAAGGGCCACATAACCAGTCAAGGTACTTGGTCATTGGGTAAATGGTTTAACTAATGCGTATCAAACAGCATGAACAATCACAGATAATTAGTAATAATAAAGACCACTAATGCGATGAACACTGAAACAATCAAAATTCTTTAAGCTTTTAAGGAGCATGGACTGGGAAAGGATATTGGCTATTTGTGGCATTTCACTATGACATAAAATTCATGCAAGTTGAAATATCACAAGCAAAACAATTAAGGATGCAAAAATCAGAATTTCTTCTGTATACAGCATGCTCAAATATTCTTCTTCACTAGAAGGCCAGATGCACTTCTTATTTGCAATAGTACATTAATAACCCAAGAAATTTGCTTATCCTATGAGCTCTCTCTGCCCTTTTGTGATCTTCTACAGTTTATCCCTCATATAATATCTTCTTCAATTTCAATAGCACTAGCAGTTGATAAGACCTTAGAGCTTAACATCAGAATCATGTTATGTGCGCATAGTCAGCACTGCCACTGCTTGAATAAATGTCTAGAGAACACAGAATCACCTCTTGCAGAGGGCGGGGAGGAAGGGAATCCTGTAGCTGTTTGAGAAGGCTAATGTAGGCCCCTGGAAGAACATCAGCACGTGTAGATAGGTACTGTCCAAGCTTTACCCATAAACCTTCCAACTCTATCATCAAATCTCGCACACGCTTGGCATTACGCTCATGTGTCTTCTGCCATAGAGCGGCCTTCTTTGATTTGCTGCTAACCCATTTCTCTCTTTGTTGTAAAGCCTAAAGAAAGTAGACACGATAAATTAAATAGGATATCAGCATACAGCATGCCAAATCAAATCAAAACAGCCATTTTCAGGGTGGGAAGAATATATCCATGTACCTTATAGTCGAGGTAGATCAACAAGGCCATTGAAAAAACTTTCATGCGCCTTTTGTATATGTTCCCCCATGCCATCAGGTTCCTTACTCAGAAAAGGTGCTGAATTCCTGGCCTAACAAAAAGGAACTGTACAAATGAATCCAAATATTTTGGCTACAAAAATAGAGAGGTCAAGCCAAGAGAATGGATAAGCAAAAGGATGAGAAAATAAAAAGACTGAAATGGTGAATTCATGAGAGTAACAAGGATCATGATATAAATGGGATTCATAGCTTGAATAACAATTGCTATTCAAAATATCTGGCAACATTTACCAGTATTAAATGCTACAAACAATATTTCCCAAGACCAAGGAAAGTGTTGAACTATGTCCCATTATAGGCAACATATTGCAACATATCGACCAGTATAAAAGAAAAAATCTGCTTCCTCTTTCACCAACAGTCAAAGACTCGAAATTTGCTCTTTTCTTCATTTTTCAATATTAATTTTCTGAATTTTGTTAAACCAAACAACTAAAACATATATATTCTTCTAAAAGCCTGGATTTTGTTGAAAATCTGAGATTGAAATCATTTGAGGCTATGATTTATCCCATAAAACTATCTGTTACATTTTAGGTTTAGATTGTTTTTACCTTTTTACACTAGATTTTTCTAGAATTTAGTGTCAACTTTATTTCATGTTACTTTTTTCATATTATGACTCGCTCAAGAGTATTAGTTATTTCGGTGTTGATTCCATTAAATAAAAATGACCAAAACTCTCCAAATATGTAAATATATTATAAAATATGATGAAAATTTAGCATATAACTTTGTTTTGATGTAGTCATGGAAAACAATTTTACATCTGTGATATCAGATACCAATATATATAATCTTATATAGCTACAACGATACAGATAACGACTCGATGTTTTAATTTACAGTAAGATTGCTTAATTTTGTAGCTAGACGTCCACACTTTCCTAATCCTTTTCTACTCCCATCGATGCATCTGAAAGCAAGCTATTGTTGTAACTCATCTTTGGTTATATATTGTAGTTTTAGTTAACCAGTCATTGATCATTTGATATCTTCTATCGTCTTAATATGAATTAACTCATAGGAAATTCTCAAATTATATATAAAATATATAATTTCAACAGAATGAATGTTAAGCCAATATGAAGCTTAGAAGAAGATTTCTAAAATGGAACCTAGACTTGGGTGGGAGTCATAGAAAAAACCACTAGGAGAGGCTGCTCATACTATCGTGTGAGCCTTCTCAAGGGAGAAAGGTTACATATGACTGGATTGAAGCTAACTATAATGCCCCCGCGATGACCATAGTGGTAAAACATGGTCATTTTTACGTACCTAATGGTATTATAATTACCTTCATCCCATAAAGTTTTTTCATGCTTGGCTTTTCTAGACAAAGCGAGTCATCAACAATCATTTCTATATAAAAACGTACATTGACTCAAAATTTATAGAAAACTTATTAAATAATTATTTAAAATCTTCCAAAAAGAATTTTCCATGAATGGAACTTTAGAAAAAAAAATGGTCAATTATATGTAATTGCATGATTTGAAATCAATGGAACTTTAGAAAAAAAGGTCAACTACATGTATCTTTGACCACAAAAGTCAAATATGTACAAACATTACTGGGTGAAGAGAGTAACAAATCAGATAATCACTCAATTATTTGAAAATATTTGTAGCATTGCTTGAAACATTGACAAATTATATGATCCTCTTCTTTTGTACTTTTTTATTTGATGGCTCCACTAAATCAATCCAAAATGTAATATATGTTTCATTTTGTATGGCCGAAACAGAGATTTACGTCTTTGAAGTAATGAGTTCTATCTATGCTTATTTACAGGGATATGTAACTCACCCTTTTATTCAACATTTTGCAGGAACTCATAATATAAATGACAAGATTTGTACATCTACAAAGAGTTTTAAGGCATGAGGTAGAGTGAATAACTTCCGATCAAAATCAAGGCACCAATAAGGTTTTATACTTTTGACTTCATTTACTTCAGAGGATGTATTAAGGAGTTTAATTGCTCTTGAAGTTAAGATAGTTTATTATAAAATGTATTGGGATGTATCAAATTATATGGCTTTCCAACCTGGCGAGTTTATGGGTTTATCCTAACCTCGTGGTAGGGGTTGTGGTGTGACTGTTTAAACTTCAAGAGCATACTTTTAAGAAAAGGGCCCACCGGACTGACTGATTCAACTGTTGAACCAGTGGATCGTCCTGCCAAACAGCCCAGTTCTTGAATTGACCACATAAGCATTTGACTTAGCACGCACCACATTCAACCAGCCAGTTTGCTGAACAACGGGTGAACCCGTCGGGGTTTTCAGTCACTTGAAAAAATTTTAGCTTTTGTGCTATTATTGATATCCCCTCCATCTGTTGCAGAAGGTCCCACACCAAAAACCTGCTACAGAAATTTAACCAAACATGCCAGAATAAGCAGCCACCTCACCAGTTGCTTCTTGGTGAACTACTGTGTGTAAATCATATTGATTATCATTATTCTGCTGGTCATATTACTTCCAATATTAACCTCCAATCATGGATGAAAATATCAATATCGGTTGCGGTCTTATTGGTATCAGAAATATTAGATAATACATATCAATATTAAACATATCGATCGAAAAACATTTTCTGAAAATTGTAAGCTGATAGGATTATATTGGCCAATATATCAACTGTATCGAACTATATGAAAATATATTACGATATTATTATAATATTTAAAAATATCAGTAACGAGAACCCGACACTAATACATATTGGCTCATATTTGCATCAATGCCTCCAATTCAATGTTTTCCCCTACCTTTTGGATTTTTGTGGTTTAGCCACTAATTAATCACCAAAAAAGAAAACAAACACACACCAACCACAATATAAAGTCTTATGCATCTATATGTATTATATACAAAATCATTTTTGTTTTTATTTCCTCTTTTTGCATAATTAATCAGTGACAATGATAATCTTTATCAAGTACTAACAACATGGTAGTAAACTATTTTGTTTGTTATGAATTTTAACAAATATATTTTTAACAAAAAAACTACTAATATATACACTTCATTTATTTTTATCTATAGGGGTCGGACTACTTAACCCATTGGTTCAACCAGTGAACAGATGTCCTAGTCTCTAGACCAGTTCGAAGACTAGTCCAACCATAAAACAGTCTAAAAAGAACTATTAGAGCCAAGTGATAAAGGTCTTCTAGGTGTCTTAGCAGAGCTTTGCTTCTAATGATCCTAAAACAGAAATACTAGACAAAATCACACCACAAAGCTTGAAGTATAATGAAGTTGTCATTTTAAGGCAAGTGGAATTGAGATGCTCCAATCACAAGAACTGGAGTATTCATGTTCAAATTTACATCCAACATATGATATATGATAGAAAAAGGAAGTTTTTGAGAGAGGGAAAACTAAAATTGCAACAAATGAGAGTGCCGAACTTTCATAAGGGTTGTACAAATAATAGTGTCTACCGTCTAGTGAATATTTTATGCAGTAATTGTCAAATGTTATCTTATATTAAGCAAGTAGAGTTCAATGAAGTTCTAAACTCCTCCCCACTAATATTTCCCACACTTCTAGAACAATGGTTACATTTGCGAGTGGCTTGATTAAATGGATTGAATGGACTAAGACTGAAGAACCATTCTCCTTTGTTTGTTAAAGAGAGGGAAAATCTGGAATGACATTGACCCCACTTTGAATTCTTCAGGCGAAATGAATTCAAAACAAAGAATCTGAAGGCCCAGTTGACTGAGTCGCAGGATGGTAGCTCTGATTGTGTGGAATTAATAAAAGGTGATTTTGGAAGATTCCTACAAGCCTGCTGTGAGTTGTATTAAAAATCCTGTCTTAAGTAGAGATTATGCTTTCAATCATAGTTTTGTCTAAGTTGAGCAGATAGTAAAGAATGCCGAATCAGGAAGAAAAACCAAGTGCATATGTGTGTGGAATGTGGTAAAAACAGAAAAAATGTTCACACTGGTGATGTGAAGGATTATAACAGCCTAGAAGAAAACTTCAAAATCTTTATCTCCTGACTCTGATATGACTCTTTAACTATTTTCAAAATCAACTATCGAAGTGACAGAGCATAGCGCATAAAATTATGAGAACTGCAGCATTATCCTAATGTTTTACTATTGTAAGCCCCAAACTTCTGATACAATAAAAAGTCAAAACTTCATAATCCAGATTTACCTTTGGACACTAAATCCTAAAAATACTAGAGATCAAGAGCCTTGAACTGCTCCAATGTTGAGCTCCATCTCTTTGGATGCGTGAGACATGTGCAACACGCCAACATCTTCAAACTATTGCCAAAATCTGGATATGAATTCTCGATTTTCATAGCACAAAGAAAAACACACCTTTGTTCACCAAAATCACAAGACTACTTCCATCCAATCATGCCCCTTGGATTCTCTTGCTGCATGGAAGAATCATTCTAATCTTCCATTTTCACACAACCAGACAGCTAGTCTTCATGATTCCCTGTTCCTCAGAAATTGTCCTGAATTTAGAAGTGCTTACACAAAAGACACCTAACTTGCAGCAGTTCTAGATTCCACGTGTTTGGTGCAATTATAAAAAATGAAAACTCACAGAAATATCCATGGATCATGGAAATTGTGGATTCAAACTAATGAAACTTCTTCAAAAGTTTCATCCATCTATGTAAAAATGTCAATCATGACTGCAATCTCACCCAATACTTCCTCAACTACACCATCCAAGAAGAACACATTAACATTGCGACTTGAAACTAACACCTGGAATGATAATTCATCAAACGGCTCTTCTTTGGAATAATTTTCTCCCCTAAAATTCTCCACATCATCCTTAAGTGTAGACTTTTCTTCGGCAACTTTGTCCTTCTGGTTCTTCAATGATTTCCGTTCTGGATTTTCAATGAACACTTTCTAGGATTACAATCTTTGAGGACTCTATCATTACATTCAACCCTTGATTTGTGACTAAAAGCATCGACGAACTAGATATCATATCATCACCAAACATAGGCAAAAAAAAAATCAACAGTTGAACAAATCGTTGGAAAACTGAATGCCTCCAAATATAGTTGTTGCTTGAAACCATCAATTTCTGCACTTCACTGAAATATCTCTACTAATGCCTTTTCCAAGGTATGATCATCTTTGTCAGATATCTCCTCTTTTCTCTGCATCTTAGCAAGTTCTTCTTCCAACTTGGCCATGTCAATTTTCTTTGTGATTTCCTCCCCCTTCAGTTTATCACAACATTACTTTTCCTCCACTTTTTAGGAATGAGAACTAGCACTGGCATAGTTGTAAAGGTAATACATAGTAACCAGAGGTCATAAGTTCAAATCATCAAGACATTTTTGCAATGCAGGCTAAAGTTACATAAATATGACCCTCACCAAACCCTAATATGTGAAAGCCTTGTGCACTAGCCAACCCTTTTCATCTTATTAGTGAATGCTAAAAACTCCTATTTCCAAATCCCATCTTCGAACAAGTTCACGATCCAATCTTCTTTCGGAAAAACTGGACAATTACAACTTGAATAAACGCTCCTGAGCTTGTTCCTACCTCACTTAGAGATCTCAAATATCTCACAGGTACCCAAACGTTTTCTTTTCTTCCACATTTCACAGAATTTATATCACCTTTTCTTCCTCTTCTTGAACTCCTAGGCGTGCCATTATTTGGACTCCCAAATAACATCACATATATCATGTTTTTGGAGCTACACTCAAATGTGAAATGCAATCTTTATAATGGAAATACACTAACTTTTCATTCATCTTTCTCCTTATGGAAACTTTACTTTTAAATCAACAAAAGACCTTTACCTAGCTCTAATACCACTTTTGACAAGAGTAGCAGAGCATGCCATTATTGGACTCTTGAATAACATCCTATAAGTGTGAATGCCATGCTTATAATGGAAATACATTATGTTCATTCAACTTTCTCCTTATGGCAACTTGTACTTATCTTAAAACAACAAAAGACTCTTACCTTGCTCTATTACCAGTTTTGATAGTTTTTAATACCAACTAAGAGTGGTAGAGAATGCCATTACTTGGACTCTTGAATATCATCCCATATATCACGTTTTTGGAGCTAAACTCAAATGTGAATGCAAACTTTCTAATGGAAATACGGTACTTTTTCATTCCTCCTTCTCCTTATGGCAACTTGTAATTATCTTAAATCAACTAAAGACCATTGCCTAGCTGTAGTACCACTTTTGACAGCTTCTAATACCAACTAAGAGTGGTAGAGCATGCCATTATTTGGTCTCTTGAAAAACATCTCATATCACGTTTTTGGAGCTAAACTCAAATGCGAATGCAAACTTTATAATGGAAATACAGTACTTTTTCATTCCTCTTTCTCCTAATGGCAACTTGTACTTATCTTAAATCAACAAAAGACCTTTACCTAGCTGTAGTACCACTTTTGACAATTTTTAATACCAACTAGAGTGATAGAGCATAGTGCAGCTCAAATAAATCTATCATAAACTAAGAGATGATCATCAAACAAAATCAGTAGCAAGGACTTTTCATCGATCAAAACAAAATGGGGCTGGAAGCTTTGGACACATAGAGAGCTCCCAAAAGACTATATTAGGTAAGAGGATTGCCTTAAAAAAAAAATAGCCCTTCCAAGAATATTCTTAACTTAGGCTTCAGGTGTTTAAAATAAAAGTCTTTAATACAAATCACACGACAAAAATTTTAAAAGTTATAGACTCTTGATACATCGCCACACAGAAAACAAAAAACATATCTTTATAAAGAGTATACCATAAAATTCAACATTACTCATACTTAATTCCTAAAAACATGGCTAAAATTAATCCAACATATATTTAACAGGTCACCCACCCAATCAAATTAAACCCTCAAGTTTGTCAAATTGATTTTCAAAACCAACATCTCAGCAAAGCCTCTAGGCTGTGTCATCCAGGCTCTTTTAAGGACACAAAGATAACCCTATTCTGAAACAAGTTCAACCAAAAGCAAAGAATAACCACATAAGTACAAAAACAAAGCCTATCCTTTAATCCCATTAAACCTAACAAAATCCAACATTTATATTGGACTGGTTTCAATTTCAAAACAAATCATCTCTCAAATTACAAAA